>NDXB01010147.1:148331-197284 GCA_002631895.1 Agapornis roseicollis
AATCCCCCCCCCCCCCCGCCCCAAGATCATAAAGAAGTATTTCATGGTATCATTATCCCTTTTATTAGGCATTTCTGAATACAGAAGAAACTGTCAATATTAGCATTATGAATCCAAAAGCAAACATTCAAAAAAGCTGAAATTACAGACAAAACACAAAAACCAGTTTCCTGTTTTAGACAATGCTGCAAAATAACACACTGCTAGCACTATTACTGGGAGATAACTTCATGCCAGCATCGTGACTTCTCCATATGTCAGTTAAGATGACAGAAGTTGTTAGTGAAAACTTCAAGAGTGCTTTATAGAAACTGGGGGGAGGAGTGAGGGGAGGAAGAGGAAGGAAAAATCCTAATTAATATACATCAAATTATTTTCAGAACAAATAATACCTCTCAGGAATACATTACATAGAATCACTTAGGGTGGAAAAGACCTTTAAAAATCATCAAGTCCAACCATTAACCAAGCATTGCCAATTCCACTGCTAAACCATGTCCCTAAGCACCACATCTACACATATTTTAAATACCTCTAGAGATGGTGATTCCACCACTTCCCTGGGCAGCCTGTTCCAATGCTTGACAACCCTTAGGTGGAGAAATTTTTCCTAATAGCCAGTGTAAACTGCCCCTGGCACAACTTGAGGTCATTTTCTCCTGTCCTATCACTTGTTATCTGGGAAGAGAGACTGACACTCTTCCTCCCAGCTTGCAATGCTTGAAAGGACTGATCCCATCTTGCTCCTAACATCTCCAGTGCAGAAGTTTCAAAACCCTGTTTTGCAGAAATCCTGGTTCTTAATAGAAATTCTCCCTTGAGACAGATTGAAATTCTTATTACCAGTTTGAACCTGTGTTTGTCAGGTATGGTCCTCTTAACATCTGCAGAAGGAAAAACTAATGTATGAAACTTACCTCAGCCTTGCAACAATCATTGCACTGGGATACAAACAAATTATATTTTAAAATGCAACCATCATCTCTGTGTACCTTTTTCAGCTTGGAGACTGAATGACATTTTTATTGAATGTAAATCTTAAAATGGTCAAAGTCTATTATTTTATAAATCACTCTTTATGCTTTGAGTGCATTTGCAAAGTATTAAGAGTTCAGAAATGCATGCAAAAAAAAATGCAGCTTCACTGCCCATATTTTTCATTCAAATGTATCTTACAACCAAGAAGTAAAACCACAGCTTTGCTGTGGGTGAAGAAGGCGTCAGTCCATGCATTAGCATCAGCTACCAGGTTCTGGTTTCTTGTATCTCTGTCGTGATCAAATGGTTATACAGTTCCTTCCCACCATGATATCAAGACACTATCTGCTATGTTACAATTTTTACAAATCTATGTTCTGTTATTTCAAGACACTGAAACTAAAAGCATGTCTAGACAGAAAAATGTGGCAGATTCTAGCTCCACAGTTTAAGTCAGTGCATTCTCAAGTCTTCAAACATAGCTACCATGTGATAGACTTTGATGATAACCACAGCTGCTCATACAACATCTGTAATAAGAAGTGCCAAGTCTGTGTTCAAGGTCCTCAGTTTAAGGGTGACAATAACACCATCCTCTGGATTTGAACTGATCTGATCTGGCAGCACAGTGTGCAAGGTCCACATGCTGTCTGTGGCAGTATTTACAGAAAGCCATGAAACAGCACACTGGATGGTTCATTCCATGACTCATTTTACACCAGTGGTGGCTGTGACTTCAGTATTGGTACTGAGTTCCCCCTGGGGTGCTTGCAGCCTGGTCAGCTACAAACTCCTTTGCAGCAGTAGATGCTTCCTAACTTCCTCTGTCAACTTGACCTTGCTGTGTGGTATAAGGCTTTGGCAGCAGTTAACCCACATTCTTCTTCTAGTGCATTTGAGGCAGTGAGGTGCCTTAATTTCCTGACTGAATAAATGCCTTCTATGAACACAAGGTATCAGCAGCATCAACCAAACCAGCTGCTGGTGTCAGACCTGGCCCCAAAACTGGCACTCTCTTGGGAATGAATGGATGGCTTTAACAACCAATCACTTTGGTAAATAGATATAATTTATAGATACTTCAAATTATAAATACTTTAATTTTGATCTATCCAAATTATTATTATTGTTAGGGTTATTATTTATTATTGCTAGGGTAAGTCTCAAGATGAACTGGAAAAATTCTGACTTAAAGTCACAGGAATATGAAGTTTCCCAGTGTTTTATTCACTGAGTTTAACACTGATATTAATTCACAGAATCATAGAATAGTTAGGGTTGGAAAGGACCTTAAGATCATCTAGTTCCAACCCCCCTGCCATGGGCAGGGATGCCTCGCACTAAACCATGTCACCCAAGGCCCTGTCCAACCTGGCCAGACATACTTCAAATTCTAATGAATACATTTTATCCCCTCTTTTTTTAATGTATGTAACTAATCAGACTGAAGGAGTTCACATTCAGTCAACTCATACAGACATAATAAACCTGGTTTCACATCTCTAGAAAGTTGAGTTTCAGCTTAGTACCAGTTACAAAATGGTGGTCCCTGCTTTTCTCACAGGCAAGTGGGACTTACTGTAACTTGTTACCCAGTTGCCACTCAATTTAGCAGAGAGTGGAAGATCTTAAAGACATAAAATTCCTCTAGGTTTGATGAAATTACACACCTAGGCAGAAACTCAGTGAAAGACCCAGAGAACTCAAAAGCTTCAACCCAACTGCATTAGAGGGAAGAACCTCACCAGGGAGGTGAGAGGGAAGAACCTCACCTGCAGGTGGAGAGATGCCCCTTCTGCTTACCTGATGGGTAAACACACAGTTCCTGACCAGTGAGTAAGCGCATGTATAACTAGAAATTAACAAAGGACAGGCTTTTGCCCAACTAAGTCCAAAAATATAGAGGTTACTGAAAGAAGCAGCTTAAAGTTTTGGGAGGAGGCAGAAGAAAACAGGGAGGGCTGCAGGGCATTGGATAAAGGGAAAAATATGAGCACATATGTGAGGGGAAGGCAGACAGGGACAGCACTTGGAGCATTACAGCTGTGGTCTCCATAGGATGTAACTGGGACCTGGTGTCATGGCAGTGGGTAGTTTGCATGGTTTATATGGTTCAGGACAAACAGGGTTCAAATGACTCTCTATTCACAGAATTTGTTATTTTAGTCCCCATCCTCCAAGTTGTCCACCTGAAATTTCCCCAGAAATTCCTATTAAAAGTACGTGGTTTCAATCCTATCAAAGCCTATGCCTGTGTTATCCCAAACTGCAAATAAAGACTGTAAGAATAGCTGGAAAAAAACACACTATTGAAACAGCTTATGGAAAACAAAGTAATCACAGGCTTTATCCTCATGATCCAAGAATACCACACAACATTTAGCCGACCAGTTGAGACATGCTGTCACTCCATTTTGATGATGCAATCAGCTCTACACAGTTGATCCATGTACTATGTGGGAACCTGCTGATAAAAGTGATGCTCTGCAAAGGCAGAAATGTCTATCCATATGGGGCTCATTGTAAGAATGAGCCTCTCTTTACACTCCTGGTTGGATTTCTCACTTATGCTCATTATCTGTTATTGAGCATTTGCAGGGATCTAATATTCTGAACTATGGAGCCAATTCTACTGTTACTGCTCTCCAAAGCTTTTCTACAGTTCCACAAAAAAGGTTCCAGATATTTAACTATAATGGGCATTTACTGCCTGTTGTAAAGATTTAGAAATTGTACGTTTTTCAAATTGTTTTCCCAAAACAGTTTCAATTAACATCTGTGTCATCTCTGAAATTCCCTACACACCTATTTAATGTGTAACAAGCTGTTTCCCAAGATTCAATGGGACCAAAGTGTTTTATGTAAATAAAAACTTTATATTCCTTATTTTTATCATGTCACTTAAGACCATGCATCTGAAAACTTAAACTTACTGAGTTACTGACAGATTAAAAAAGTCTGTAGAATGTGTTTAAGTTACAGGAACTTGTTTCCTAAAATAACCTGGTTTTAAAGTTATCTTAGTTTCAGCTGTGCAATATTTCATCATCTGTAGATGTTGTTTATCTAGAGCTGCTCAAGAGGACAGTTTGGGTTAAAAACAGAAAGCAAAACACTCAGAAAACTTTGAATCCAAGGATTAATAATTAACTGGTTGCTAGTAACTGCTTTATTGAATAGGAAAGACAAGCTGTCAGCTGCACAGAAATTCACTATCTTTTTATAACCCAGGTAGGATGAAATATTGAATCTGAAAATTGGCACTATTTCTCCAGGCAGACAAGTTTTCTTGGCAGTAGCCCAAGTTAATACAATAGGTCACAGAACATCTCTGTTTCCAGTCCACTGTTTCAAAGAATGGGAAAAAAATGATAGAAAAAAGACTGCAACCTTAGGAAAAAAAAACAACAAAACAAACAACCAAGTTTTTCCATGTAAACAGCAATACAGGACTCTAAAATATTCACATACGAGTACACTTCTCCCCTCTTCCCTTTTTCTTATAATCTTTAGGCATAGGGCATTGCTATCTCTGTTCAATAAGCACATTTCATCTAAACAATTGAGCTCCAGCTCACATACGCAATTAAACACAGTGTTTCAGAGACGCTCCAACATTGTAAGCACAAACTGCAATTATATTTTATTTTTTTTAAGTATCATTTCATCATATGTTTAACAATTGCATTTTAATAGCGATGTCGACAGCAGCCCATGAAAATGTGCACCTAGACTCTCAACTTTGGAATTTTATGGCTTCTCATAAGTTGGTAATAAACTCTCCTCAGCGCCATTTTTGTTTTGCTTGCAATACAGGATCATTGTCCTTTTTTCTCAGAAAGCTCCCAGTATGGTCAGCTGTGCTAAAATAAAATATCCAAAGATGCTTTATCAAAAGGTAAGAATGGCTCAGATACTAACAAAATCCATGTACAGTTAATGCAATGAACACTGCTTCCTACATGAAAGGAAAGAGACAGGCACCAAAAGATTTTTACTGTCATGACTGAGGGGCGGCAAGAGGAGGATCTGAAGAGAAAGGCATGGGCACTTTGGAACACCTCTGAGCAGCAAAGCACTAAGAAGTGATCAACATGCCATGTACTTTAAGGGAAAGAAAAATTCAGGTTTGGGGTGATACCTACTGAGATAAGGAGAGCAAAACCTTGCTAAGCAAATGCTAGAATGAGATTTCTGCTTTTCTTTCAGCCCTGTCTCTCAAACAGTGCCAGCTGCCACCTCACAGAAGGACGAGATGAGTGCCAGAGCTGCGTGTGGCTGCAGCACAAGCAGGGACCCGGAGCAGGCAGCAGGCTGGGACACCCCTCTCTCCCGCAGCAGCAAACCATTCAGTCTGTTTAAGCTGCCTCCTGGTTCTTCACCCTCCACTCTGCTCTAAATCAGGCTTATTAAACTCTATCTCTGTTTTCCTATACATCTTCCCTAGCGCTGGGGCTTACCGTGAGCACAATGGAAATGGTGGGTGAGGGTGCAGGGCTTGCTAAGGCAGAGGAAAGCCAGGCAAAGCGGGGCAGGTGCACTCAGGAGGAACATACTCCCCAGGGCTGTGCCTCAGGAAAGGGAGAGGTGAGAACACATAATCCCAGTCAGACGAAAGGCTCTGGCGTGGCGCCTCTGCAGCTTCTGGGAACAGACCTCCCTAGCCATTAAGAGGAACAGATTTCAGTGCAAGCTTTTCCTTACCCAATTAACATAGAGCCACTCACCTTAAAACTCATATTAAAAATATTAATAAACTAAACAACCTGAAACCAAGCCAAGGCTTTGGCACACACCCTGTACCTGTTCATGTCATGGGCAAACTGAAATCAAGCATGGCAAACCAAGAAGAGATGCTCCTCAAAGAGGTGTATTTCCAGGCTGTTCAGTCATCGCATCTTACTCATGCAGCTGAACTGTTCCTTTGCAAGGTCTAAAAATAAATTTGCTTTCAGATAAAGCTCAATGGTGTAAATTTCAAACACATAGAAGAAGGTTCAGAAAGACAGCACAGACAAATATTGTATTATCATAGAAAAAGCTGACGTTTGAAGTTTAAATAAAAAAGTTCTCTGAGCACAATTCTTCTTGCCTGGAACAGGTCAGATCTAGATTAATGGCTGGGTAATATGACAGCTTTTGTGTACATGTATATGTATACTGACTCTATTAAATTCAAACAAACCACATCATTTTGGTCTAAAGGAAGAATGCCTGCTTGCTGATTCATTTTCTCTAAAATTCTTTTACCTTCTTTTATTACAATATTTAAAAATCACCAATCCTGCTCAGTTTTAATTCCCTTTGAGCAGCAGTGTCAGTGATGCCCTATGATGCAATCCAATTACCCTTACATTTTCTGACTAAAAAGCTTTTTCATTAAAAACAATACCACAGCTGAGTGACAGGACTTTACTAAGCTTGTTTAGACCACATCAGTCCACACTTATTAAGGCCCTTCATTAACACTTACTGATTCCTCAGCTGGATCTATCACAGTCGGCTGTGACACAGACGGGCAATTTTAGGGGAGTGCTCCAGCTTCTTCCAGGAATAAAGTTTGCCTACTTTGGCTCTTAAAAAAAAAAGTGTCTAATTGTATAAGTTATCTTGCTAAATCATCTACATCCAAACTCTAAACCACAATAGCTCAAACCCTTGAGACCTCACTTGCCAGACTCCTTAGGTGCAAAGGCAGCTTGGCTGGCTCCCAGGCAGTTACAGGGGCTGGAGATGGTGGCATTGCAGCTGAAGGGACAGTTTCTGCTAGCTTAGAGCGTGATAAAAACAAACAAAAAACAGCTTTGACTGCCTAGGTTCTACACTTAGAATTATTCTTCCTGTCAAGAATGATTATCTGCTCCCTATCTGCGATGAACAGACACACTTGCTTACACATTCACACATAGTTTTTACAGTTTGGACATTTTTAATGGGTTTGTAACTGTATGTAGTGTTGATACACATACTAGGAAATTCTGACAGGACTGATAAAACCTTCAAAATCTGATTTTTAAGTCACCCTGGAGGATACATTAAATCTTGTTAAAAGGAAGCTAGCTAAACAGGGAAGCTAAGAGAGTTAAACCTTCCCAGGCACTATGGTAAATAGAGATACCACACTGGGGGCTGACAGTAAATACAAGCCACACAGCAAAAAACAATTTAAGAAAGTGGAAGAGGAAGCATAGCTGAACAGCAGGGTGCAAGAGGTTATCAGAAGAAAGGCAACATCCTTCTGAAAGCTGGAGTCATGTCTAAATGAAAGAAGTAGAAAGACTCATGAGCTACTGCAGGTTAAGTAAATAAATAAATAAAACCGAAACTAAAGTAAACTCAAACCATCATAAGGCAAGCCAAAAGACATCCTGAGAAATGACTAGCAGAAGACATAAGAATTAACAGACCCTTTTTCATGTACAGATGCAAAGCCTGCCAATCTGGCTTATAGATGATCAAGGTATAAAAGCAGCACTTACAGCAGAAAATAATCCAGTACTTTGAGCTCTGCATACAAAGAACCTAGAGGCTGGAGAAGCTGCCGCATTAGTACATTTCTTAATGAGGGACTGCTTGGATCATCCATTTCAAACAGAGGTTTCAGTGGACAAAGCTGCAGAATGAACATCTGAACAACGACAATTTGTACAGATCAGATGATACTTATAAAAGTGTTCTTAAGGAGCTCATATATGAAAAAGCAGCATGACTGACTCTTTTAAAGCTGCCTCAGTATCAGAGGACTGCAAAAATCATGCCAGCTTTATAAATGGCCCCAAGGGAAAGCCGAGAAATTTCAGATAACCTGACATCTGCACTGGGCAAATTGGTAGAAGCTATTAAAAAGAACAATATCAGCAGACACATGATAATGTTGTATTAGGCATAAATAAAAGCTTAAAAATACCATGAAGAAAAGCAGAATTAAGGAACAAAGAACAAAATGAGAACATCCGAATCCCAGTGCAATAAGTACAAGATGCATCAATCCCTTGATGACTGCTTTCATTTCTGGTCTGTTTTTATAAGAGTACATGAGGACTGGAAAAGAGTAATAGAAGATAACGTAGATGACCAAAGATATGTTGGCTATCCCATACAAACATTGGTCAAGCAACTGCATCTTTGCAAATCTTCAGGTTGGAAAAGAGTTGACTGACACTGCGATGAAGGGCTCTGTGCCACTTAAGGTTTCACACATGAATAAAAAATTAATATTCTCTGTTTCTTCCAATAACAGAGGTAGGGTGTATGAAATTAAACTAAAAAGCAAGTGAAAAAAGTACTTTTTTTGCATAACACATTCAAACACTGGAGCTCTTTGAAACAGGATGGTTGAGTTTACACCAGAACCACAGAACAACTAATCAAATTCATGAAATTAAATAGAAGAATCTGTTAAACTCAGAGTCCAGCTCTTCATTTCAGGAAGTTCTCAAGCCACAGATTTCTGGATGCCAACAGAATATTCTGCACTTGTCCACCTATTTGTCCTATTCTTACACTCTCTCCTCAGCAGAAGACTTGATGTTGGCTGCAGGTAGGAGTAAGACAGGTGGCTATAGCTAAGCTTGTGACCAGCTCTGTACAGCTCTTCCTACACAAACACAAACGTGCTCAGGTCACTGTTCTGGGAGCATGCTTTTGCCAGCTGCCCAGTACATGCAAGTATCTTGCAAAGTGACCAAGAACAGGGAAAATGTAATGGCCACAGTCACCTTAAAGGAATACTGTTGGTTCCACTTCATACTTTTTCAGCTCACCTATCTTCTGCTACATTTATTCTACTGTTTTCAAAGGCAGGGAAAGCAAGGCCCAGAATGAGCAAGATGTTATAAGGAAGTGATGCTAAGGGAAGATGTAGCCTCCTCTTACTTGTACCATTGTAAGGCTGATTTCTATTTTCCTCTTATTAGGCTTGTCCAAAGAAAAATTATCCCTGACAATATAAGCACAACAGTAAATACTAGCGATTTGGACATTTAGTAGCACATTTGATTCCTATTTACACTAATGGGAACTTTACACTGCTCTGATAGGTCAACTAGCGCTAGAATTTAAGATCTCACAGAAAACTTGAAGCCAGATTCTCTGATGGTGGGACCTAGCTAAATTTTCCCAAGGTTTGGTTCCTCAGAATTACAAAGATCGGTGTGTTTACTAGGCAGAAGGGTGGAGTTTTGAATGTTTTGGAGGAGCAGTGGGAGCGAAATGAAGAAAGACTAACCTAAAATCTGGTTTGGCTTCAAGTAATAGCCTCACTATACAACTCAGTATTTCAGAAAGCTGGTCCAGGCCTGAAGGCAAGTTTCTCATTCTTTTGTAAAGCTCCCTCAAATGAGAGCTGGCATCTCCCATTACATGGACTGCAGGCTCCGGTAAATCACAGGCTACAGTAAACCAAGCTGACGACCGAGTCTAACCCATAAGATCTTATTTCTTCAAGTTTGTCACAACTGGCAGGTAATCAGAAAGAAAATGCCCTGGCTCATGCACTTACAGGAGGCTTGGATAGACAAAAAAAAATCCCTCAGTCATTTCTGCTTGAAATCACACACTCAGACTCAGTATCTGCAAGCAACAAAAATATATTCATGGTGGGAAAAAATCTGTTAAAATAAAATATGCAAATGCTTTCAGGCTTGCATGTTGCCGATACTTCAGAAAGGTTTTGTGTGCCCACGATGCTTCTCCTTTCAAGGGTGGCAGGGGACATGTCCAAATTGTTACCTCAGCAGCTGCTACTCCAAATGGTGCTCATTTGAAATCCCAGAAATGAACAGCACCAACTTCTTCAAGTACATAGCAGTGAATAAATCTGTTCTGAAATGTTTACTAGGGAACAGTCTGATCATCTAGGATGGGGAAAGTCAGTGTAAGACTAAGAAACTGTCTGAACACAAATCCAGGATAAGACTGTTCATATCATTGACATTACTTGTCAATGGTTTAATTGTGGTTTAATTGTAAGTCTACCTAATCACAAGCCTAAGCGTAGCAAAGCTTTACATTTGGAGGAAGAGAGTATATATATGAGAAAGGAGGAAAAAAAGAAAAACCAAAAAGAAATCCAAATTTTACTGAGACAAAGCATGTCCTAGACTGATTTTACAAAAATAACCAAAAACGTGTAAGACAACTTTGTGACACAATATTATATAAAACAAAAATAAGGTAAACAATACTAAGGGGAAAAAAAATAAGTATGTCTCTTATATGGGGCAAAGTTCCCAATGAGGTCCAGGGGGCACCTTTTGGCTCCCCAATGAACTGAGAATGCTTCCGGAAATATCTTTTATTCCATGTTGATTTTAATTTTAGTCCCTGGTAGAAGCTGAGTTGTACCATTTTTTCTGCCTAATTTCTTCACATTTATTAAACACATGCTGTAAAGATTAGTTAAGTACTTAGAGAATTAGTTTTTTTAAATCATGCTATTATTAAGTTCTTTATTATATACCCCGTACTTTTGAAGTTAACATATTTCTTTCAAACCCTAGAGAGTGATGGGGTTTCTTTCTATAAAACACATGCCTTTCAGATGAAATTGTGTACACTTATGTTTTCTAGGCACTCTGGATTCTTTTAATCAATACACTACTGCCAGGAGTCAATGTGCAGTTTTCTAAAGCTGCTTAAGAGGTGAAGCTGAAAGCCTTTTCCTGTAAAGTAAATTACACTCCTCAATTACACTCACAATCATTCTATATTGAGTTTTTTCTTCCTTAATTTTTGAAAAGTCTGTTTTGATAAGCTTATTATGCATATTGATAAGACAGATCAATTAGTTTAAAAAAAAAAAAAATCCACCTGAACCAGACTCCCCCTCATTTGCACCATTTAGGCTGCAGTACTTGCCAGTAACTGTGAATAATATACATTTTAAATTGCCCTTTTCAGTGAATATATTTATTACTGTCATATCTGAGCAAGAGGAAGCGACTGTAATACCAAGTGATGACACATACTCATCAAACCAAAAGAGATCAAAAGGTCTGAAACAAATACAAGATAGAAAAGGCTTTCATGAGCCAAAGCCCTCTGCAGCAATTCTTTGAAGACAATGTGCCTCTTCTCTGTAAGTTAACATAATTAAAGGAGAAACAGTTCTCAGGGGGCGGGGGGCAAATTGCTGCTATTTTACTAAACATTCTTGTTCCTGTTATTTTCTTTAAAATACATATTTTGATACATGTGATTAATAGCAGTGTGCCAATTTTTCACCGTCTTGACTGTATTTTGCACTCACTTGTGCTCTAGCATTCTTCAAGTTATGAGATTTCTGGGGCCCAAGCTGCCAATTATTCTGTATTAATACAGTTACCAACCTCCCTGTGGCCTTTCCACACCATCTCTCTATAAATGTATATCAGCAGAAATGAACAGTAATTATAATATCCTGTTCAACAACATTCACCAAAGTAGACCTTCAGACCTGACTGCACCTCTTACATGCGTGAGATGAATGCTTCTAACTAAAAACAACCTGTTCCGTTTAGCAAAGTTTAGAAATGAATCATCATTGTCTTCATGTTGGTTTACCCTTTTATAGTTTAACCATCATGGGATCAGCTCCTCCTAAACAACAAACTAAATACAAGAAGGAAAAAACCTTGAAAATGGTGGGCTCAGGTTTCAGTTCCTGTCCTGGCTTTAGCTGGGATACAGATTATTTTCTTCCTAGTAGCTGGCACAGTGCCATGTTCTGGATTTAGTGTGAGAATGATGTTAATTACACACCAGTTGTGAAGTAGTTGTTGTGAAGTAGTGTTGCTCAGTAGGGCTTACTCTAAATCAAGGACTTTTTCAGTCTCATGCCCTGCCAATGAGGAGGGGCACAAGAAGCTGGGAGGAAGCAGAAACAGAACACCTGATCCAGACTAGCCAAAGCAGTATTCCATACCACAGCATGATTAGTGTACAAACTGCAGGGAGTCACCCAGAAGGAACCAATCGCTGTTTGGGTCAGGCTGGGTATCAGTCAGTGCAAAGTGAGCAATTGTATTGTGCATCACTTGTGTTTCCTGAATTTTATACCTCCTTCTCTCTTCTTTCCTATTATTATAATAATTATTATTGCTATTGTTATTGTTTCTATTATTATCTTTTACTTCATTTGAATTATTAAGCTGTTCTTACCTCAACCCTTGGCTTTTATCTTCTTCTCATCCTCCCCCCATCCCACCTGGGGAGGGGACACAGACTGACAGGCTGTGTGGTACTTAGCTACTGGCTGAGGTTAAACCATGACAGTAGTCCTTTCTGGAACCCAATGTGGGGCATGAAGGGTTGAGATACAACAGTTTCTGATGTCAAGAACGCATTATGTCTCTGAAAATAAGGGAGAAATGAGCTTTCAAGAATACATCAAGCAGAAAGGAAAAAAAGAAGAGAGGAGCTTAGTATCACTTGACAAATGAGTACAATTAATGTTATGTTTCTAAACCTTTTGAGTCAGTGATATATATTACTATAACTTAACTGAATAGTGTTCAGGAATAGCTGTTCCAGAATAACTATTCCATAATATTTCCATGTCTGAACATTTTTATTTCCATTATAGCTCCTTAGACTTTGGTTTTGTTTTTTTTTTTAATTCTTATGAGCAAAAAAGCCCACATATAACCTGAGAACATCTGCCAAATTTTGTATTTCAAGATAAAAACAAAGTATATATTGATTTCTGAAGTTGTCAGTGCTTAAAGTTTTAGTGTTACATTAATCATTAAAAATAATACACTTAACTCTTTGATTTTGCACTTAAACTTAATTTTTCCAGGTTTATTTTTAAAATCAATGGTATAAGGCAATTTAATGGATTTCAGAGGAAATTTCTTGGGTTTTCTTTCTTGGAGCTTATTGAATGAACTAATCCATCACTTCTGAAAGGAAATAAAACACCTGTTTACCAATGCACAATAGCACACTACTCAGCAATGCTACCCAACAGTATGCCCAGAGAACCTCTTTGTGTTACATTCATGATATTCTTTCAAATTGCAGGAGAAATCACTCAGACTGGAGTTGAGTAATATGGAAAGGCACCACAGTGGTCGCTCCAGGCACTGTGTCAATGGAAATGCAGCTCTCAGAGTTCCATAAACCCCTGAAACCTCCTATCCTAGAAATCATACTGTATCATGTGTGTCCCTAAAATCCTACTGCAGCATAAGGACACTTCTTCACTTTGACAGCCAACTGTTGGTTCAATATGAGCAAATACAGTTATTACCTAATTTTTCATAGACAGTGACTGATGCTTTCAGGTATGCCTTAGAGCTTCCCTGCTTGTGCACTCACTCAGAAACACCAGATGAGTCCAACATTCAACATTTTGTATCAGACCTTAGGCTTTTCTCTCTCACATGCTTAGACATATTTATCTACTACCAAAATGACCAGAGGTTCAGCATTAAAAACCCTACCAAATTCTCCCTCTATTAAATAACAATCTGATACTGCAACCTACTTTGTAAATAGAGTTCAGGATCCTGTATTCTTCCCATTATATAACCTGAATAAAAACATCTCTTTTTCTTGTCTACATAATTTTGTAAACTCTTACCAATCTGACATCTACCTACCTCCATCCTCCAGATCATCTGTTTCATTTCTTGATGATTTACCTATTTAATGCTGGTTTTAGTGTCATAATGGAAGAGGAGAAAAAGTACGCCTGTCAATCACTATTTCCATAGCTTACATTGTCCCCCAGCCTCAAGCATTCACTCAGGAGCACTTAAGTTTCATCCATGACAGCCAGTTCTATTTAAGTCATTATTTACCATTATTCTCTAAACTTAAGCAAAATTTCCAACATACATCAATATGTTAGACACAAATAAGCATGAGGATGATTAGAACCAAAATTTGTCTTTCTATTTTTGTTAAGACATCAAAGGGTTTAATATTCTTTCAGTAAATAAGTTGATCAACATAAAGCCATCTAACTACATGATTCAGATTGCAAAATAAAACAAATACAGAGCTATCACAGCATGATGCTAAAAGCTGTCTATCATTGTGCTTTGCCTGGCAGGAGATCAGGAGTTATGAAAAGTATGCTCTCTCCAGAAGCAGGTATTTATACAAATTAGGTATAATTTAAGACTTTACATAATCCTTGGAAATTTATCACCAATGATTTGAATTTTTTTATATATCTATTCTCATATGTATATATATGAGTGATGTAAATACACTGAATATTAAATATGTTATATACCAGTACTTGGAGGAGGAGAGGTTTACTATGTAGCCTATCATAATTTGCCCCATCCTAACAGCAGATGTTGCTTTAATGGAAACTGCATAAAACCACTCAAGACAAGCAACTGCTCAGTCCTGCAAGCTGTTGATTTACTACCTCAATGCAGTGGGAACAGAAGGTACCAAGCAGCTTGAAGGGTTAGGCCTTAATACCTTGCACTGATAAGGGGTGCTGCATTTAAAAAAACCCAAAATCTTTTGCAAATAATTAAATCAGATTTATGACACTTCTGTGCATTACACAAGTTTGATGGCAACATTCAGCTTTTTGTAAAGCCCTAAGTCTTGGAACTTTGAGGAACCTTATAAGAAAAACTGTGGCCTAACTCTTAAAAGTTCATTAATGGCTAGCCTTAATACTGGAATAAAAAAAAATGAACTTAGATCCAGCTGTAGCCAGATAATAAATCAAGCTGGGTCAGGTGTCCATAAAGCAAAAGAGAAGAAGCTTTTCAATCAAAGGAAGAATGAGAATTTGAGACAAATCTATACACTGTTCTATACAGCACGCCATTAGTAAGATTTTCCTATCAGGTCTCCTTGCAACACAGGTGTGGGTTTTGTTTTTGTTTTTAACCTGCAACACAGAATATCAAAATCCCATATTTCAAGCCAACCCCAAATTTTCCTCTCTTTTAGGAGTTCTTGGCTACAGAAAGCAGGACCTATAAGTCACAGTGTGCTGCCTCAGCAGTAACTCTGCCAGCTGTACCAGTAAGTACAGCAAAGACAGATCAAATTGGTAGATTATCTCACACAGTGACTACCAATGTATACCTAAAGTGTAAAAGCATACAGCAAGCATATAGCATATATATTTCACCAGCTTTCCAGCCTACATATGGCTCAGGGACTTCAGACACAGGTGATATCATTGTGTTTTAACAGCAGTGGATGAATCTTCCTCCTGTAAAATTATCTAAACATGCTAAAAGCTTGCATCAGCCACTAGCATTCCTTATTTTCCATGCCAACAAGATCCACAGTTTCTGTATGTCTATGTTCTAGGAAGTAAGTAACCCTAAACTCCTGGCCAGGATAGGGTATGGTTCATTATTAAGCTACACATGCTCATACACAATAGAACCGCTTTGAAATGGGAGATACAAGGGCTGCCACCATCTGTGGGACCACAGCACTGTGTAATATGCAGAAATAGTACAGTGCTACCTGCACACAAAGGTAGGGTTCAGCCACACACACACAAAAAATACTACTGCCTTTAACAGAATCAGAAACCATACAGATGCCCTGAAAAAGCTGGAAATGAAGGATCTGTCTGGGTCTCTTATAATAACCTCATCCTCTCTTTCCTTTGGGCACTTTGATGTAATTTACTGGGGAACTAAGGCATAATCAGTGCAGCTTCATGCAGTAGAAAAATACTACAACAGATACTCCAAGTCACAGCAAACTTAATGCTGAAAAAGCTGTTGGACCTTTTCTGCTTATGAACACAGAACAGGCCCTCTGGCACACTACATGTTGCTGGAGCAGAACCATCTTCTTCCAGGAGCTTCTGCCTGCCTTTGCAGTGGTTATGCCCAGTATGCCCATACATGATGTGTAGTTGCCAGTTTTCTTCCTTGCCATAACATGAAGCCAAACATTTAACCAACTGATCTGTCAAGATAAGACAAATTTTTAGCAATTAAACATCTGCTCAACAACTGAACCTCATTTACAAACCGAGGTCCCCATCTCTTCTAACATTCAATTTTCTTCTTTGATGGAAAAAAAAGTGTAGCACCACAAATTCACTTCATAACATGCTGGATTTTCTAAAAGCTACAAGCAATGTTTAAAACAGCTGTCATGGTTTAAGCTCAGCTGGTAACTCAGAACCACAAGGCTGTTCGCCCACACCACCTCTCCTTTCCCTGTGCTCCAGACAGGATGTGGAAAAGAACTGAAAGTATGTAAACCCCATGGGTTGAGATAAGAACAATCCAACAACTCAAGTATAATATAAAACTACTACTACTAATGATAAAAGAAATAACAAGGGGAGATAATAAAAAACTAAAAGAGGAAAGAAAAAAACCCAATAAACACAAGTGATGAACAATGTAATTGCTCACCACCTGTCTTCTGATACCCAGCCCAACCCAAGCAGTGATCTATCTCTTCTGGGTAACTCCCACAGTTTATATACTGGGCATGACTTGCAGTGGCATGGAATACCCCTTTGGCTAGTTTGGGTCAGGTGTCCTGTCTCTGCTTCCTCCCAGCTTCTTGTGCACCTCCTCACTGGCAGAGTATGAGAGACTGAAAAGTCCTTGGTCAGGGTAAGCATTACTGAGCAACAATTAAAACATTGGTTTGTTACCAGCATTGTTCTCAGACTAAAGCCAAAACACTGCAATACAGAAGCTACTAGGAAGGAGGAAAAGAATAACTGTTAGAGCTGAAACCAGGGCAACTGCCAACACGAAGGTGAGGAGAAAAGAGGGGAACAGCTACATGACAAGCCTGTGAGAAGAAGTTGAGAAATGTGACATTACACACAGGTCACAGCAGGTGACACATGATTTACTGATGATAAGTAAGGGCCCACCTAGTACTTTCTACCCTGTCAGTAATAATACCATACTGGAGACACCTTGTCTCGGGGGAATCAGACTGCTTGATGAAGATATTCTCAGAACAGATGTCTTATTTACTGAACTAATTCTTTTGTGATGACCTTGATCAATATTATTGATCAATAACACCATAAGCAAGGCGTGCGACACTTGCACATTCTTCTGAATTTAAAAAACCCTTTAATCTCTCTTTACCTTACCAAACACATCAGCCTGTGGTGCCAAGTTTCAATCTATTCCTCAGCAAACTTTAAAGCACCTTTATGTTACAAGGACACTATTGCAACATCAGTTTCCTTCTACCAGGATACACTCACCCTCCAGCCCTGGGATTTGGATTATTGCTGAGTAAAACAGGGTGGTGAAACTATTATTGCTGAATTGCTCATGATTCATAGTCGGTAATAACCACCTCCAAATGTAAAATTCAAATTTACATTCTCATAATCAAAGGTCAGAAAGAGACAGAAAGAATTGGTCATTATTCATCGCAGTTAAAACTACACATTTACACTAGCTACTTTATGTAATTCTTAGACAAACTGTGACTACACCTGTAAAGAATGTGATATATACAGAACTAAGGATTTATAGCTTCTTGTATAAATCCTGCTGCATTTCCCTATAACAAAAGCTTTTTCATGCAATATTAATGTGCCATTCCTTAACACACAGTTCTACAAATAGTTAGTCTCCTAAGTGTCTCTTCTTTTTGTAGAAAAGAAGAGCAAGCGACAACAGACTGGCTCCCCAGCATGGGAACACCTTCTGCCAGCACTCAATATTGCAAGTGAGGCGAATCCACCCACTGTTGCTCTTCAGCCAAAGGTATGCACATAAACAAAGCAACTTAAAAAAAAAAAAAACCAACACAACATTCTTCGCCTAAAACACCAGGTTTAAGACTTACCTATGTACCACAATAGCCAAATTATTATCATCTAAAAGATGTAAACCACTATGAGCATAGGCATCCAAGAGGTCTGTGCACCATACTCACTAAATTATTTCTGCCTACAAATGCCCAGCATTTGGCATATCTAAGCTTCCTTAGAACCACCAGACAGAAGGCAAGGACTTGTCAATTGAACTGGTATCCAGAAAGGTCATCTTCATGACAGCATAAAAGACTGTTTGTCTGACCCTCCACATATGTCTTTGAGACAAGCTGATCTGCAAGAGGACACTTGCTTTACAGAGTACCAATATAAGCTAAATAGTGAAGCAGACTTGCATTGTACCAGTTTCCAGGCTGTTTTATTCCCAGTAATCACAGCTTACACATTAAGTAACTAGCTGTTGAACCAGTCACTACATCAGAATGGGGTACTTTGGCCTTTTTCTGTTTTGAATTTTTATTATTTTTAATAAGAATGGCAAGTTCTTTATAATAACTAAGTTACAAAATACTTCAGCTTTGACTTCAGCTTTAATTGAGACCAAGAACAGAAGCTTGGCATGAGGAACAGAAGTAAAAAGAACTCTTACTGCTCTTTAAAAAAATCAAAAGTAGCACCTTATCAGCATAATGGCAGCATTATTTAAAGAGCTTTCATGTGCCATTTTCATACCACTATTTCTATTAAAACATTGAGAATAAACATCTATTTTCATTTACTAATCTTTTTCCCCAATTAGAATCTCTCTGAATCTGTGTACAATAGTAATTTCATTTCTTTTCACTTGCTTGCATCTTAATTAAAAATCAGCCTATGTTGACTTTCATTTTTACAATACATCTGCCTATTTCACATCATAGCACCTTCATGACCCCTAGAGAGTCATGAGCCTTTAATATTTTATTTTGACCTTGTTAAGTTACTGGAACCATCAAAGATTTTTCTTCTTCCCTCAGTAAGCATTTTTTTATCCTTCTTGAAATACAGAGTGTGTGTAAAAACATGCAGATGAGAATTATGCTGCCTTTAAACAACATAAACAAGATGTCTTTGTTCATCTAATTAAAAAAAAAATGCAACACTTTGTTGCCTTTCATTTTATTACAGGAATTAGTTTTTTAATCATAAACTTCATTCTTATTTAAATGAGGATCACTGCTTCAATGATACTTAAAGGCCTTTTCCCCTGAGCTTCAGGACAGAAACACAGGTTTTGGTTTTCAATTAAAAAGAAATAATCATCAATAACTGGTGATTCATTTAAATGAATTTAGAGCAGTCTTCTACACTGCTATAGAGTACCACTACTCAGGTATCCAAGTTTACAAAAGCAGGAGAATGTGGGGAGAAGCAGTATCATTTATTAGAGCAGCAGATACAGATGAAAAGTAAAAATACCCTGACAAGACATGTAAATCCTTCTCCAGGCCTGTAGCAGAAATTGCCTATGTATTTCAAATCTATCAGCTGGTCTAATAACAGGTATTACTTGAAATGCACGCAGCATGCGCAGAACCACCAGTTCAGATGGGAAGCAGAAAAGTGCAGAGCTATCCTTTCAGCCTAAAACCTGAAAATTTATCTCTGGAGCTTGTAGAGCACACAAGACACAGGTACTGGCACATACATTTACACATTTGCCTTGGGTCTTCATCCAAATTGCCCTAGTGTTACCACTCTCAGAGCACAGAAGTTCTGGCCACTTCATACTGGCTTTAGATCGCACAACTGCGCAGAGGCAGAGATGCCCGATGCATAGGAATATTGCTGTGTGGAGCCCAGCGGGGAAGCATGCTGGTTTTTTTTTTTCACAGAATCATAGAATAAACTAGGTTGGAAAAGATGTTTAAGATCATCATGTCCAACTATTACCCTGGGACTGCCAAGACCATCACTAAACCGAGTCACTGAGGGCTGCATCTACACAGTTTTTGAACACTTCCAGGGATGGTGATTCCACCACTTCCCTGGGCTGCCTGTTCCAATGCCTCATCACCCTCTCCATGAATAAATTTTTCCTAATATCCAGTCTAAACCTCCCCTGGTGCAGCATGAAGCCATCACCTCTTGTCTCATCACTTGTTACTTAGGAGAAGAGACTGACCCACATCTCACTACAACCTCCTTTCAGGTAGTTATAGCATATAATGAGCCTTCTCTTCTCCAGCTCAAACAACCCCAGTTCCCTCAGTCCTTCCTCATCACACTTGTTCTCCAGGCCCTTCACCAGCTCCATTGCCCTTCTCTGGATCTGCTCCAGCACCTCAGTGTCTTTCTTGTAGTGAGGGGCCTAGAACTGAACAACACAGGATTTAAGGCATGAACTCACCAGTGCTGAGTACAGGTGGATGATCATTGCCCTCGCCCTGCTGGCCACACTATTGCTGAAACAGGCTGGGATGCTCTTAGCCTTCTCAGCTGGCTGGACACAAGCTGGTTTGTATTCACCAGCTGTCAGTCAGCACCCCCATGTCCTTTTCCACCAGGCACCTTTTCAGCCACTCTTCCCTAGGCCTGAAGCATTGCATGGGGTTACTGTGGTCCAAATGCAGTACCCAGCACTTTGCCTTGTAGAGCCCCACACCACTGGCCAGAGCCCATTGATTCAGCTTGTCGAGATCCCTCTGCAGAGACTCCCCATCCTTCAGCAGATCAAAACTCCCAGCCAACTTGGCATCATCCACAAATTCACTGGGGGTGCACTTAATCCCCTCATCCAGATCATCAATAAAGATATTAAACAACACTTGCCCAAACACCAGAGGGATACCAGTAGTGACTGATTGCCAACTAGATGTGATACCATTTGCCACCACTCTTTGGGTTCAGCCATCCAGCCAGTTTTCAATACAGCAAAGAATCCACCTATTCAGGCCATGAACAGCCAGTTTCTCTAGGAGAATACTGTGGGAGAAAGTGTCAATGCCTTACTTAAATCCGAATAGACAATGTCCACAGCCTTTCCTTCATCAACCAGGCAGGTCGCCTTATGATAGAAGGAGATCAGTTTGGTCAAGCAGGACCTGCCCTTCATGAACCCACACTGACTGGGCCTGATCCCTCCATTTTCCCATGGAAAACATGCGTCATGACCTTACTTAGGATCATCTGCTCCATGAAAAGCTCCTTAGAGAAGTAGAGCAGGGACAGCCACAAAGGTCTTTCCACTCAAGCCTGTATTTACATTCCAGAAAGCAGAGCCTCAAGTTCATCAGTCATGTACAATCAGTATTTGGCTACTGGGTGGAGGAAACTGTAGGCAACTAGTGATGCATCAGGGGAGGTGAATTGTTTTCCAGGAAAAAACTGAGAAGTTTCAACAACAGCAAAAAAGTTTGAAAAAAGAAAGATCAAAACGAGTGACAATAAGGGTCAATACGAAGATGGGGAGCAGCAAGGGAATATGTCCATTATAAGGAGAAAGCAGCATGAAGAAAAACTTAGGATAGGAGAGAAAGAAAAGATGCTGCTTGTGGCTCAATCATCTAGGGAGAAGAACAAAATTTAGGTGCTTGCAAGAAATATAACTAATAGATCACCTGGGCATGTGCTATAGAAGAGATTACAGGAAAGTAAAGTGGAATTCCCAATGGAAGTAATTATAATTTCAGCACTTCATATGCTGTGCAGATTTACCCAAGGTCCAAAGAAGCATACTTAATTTAACTGCTTATCATGACCACTTTCTTCCCTCAGCACAGTATACCTTTCTCCCCCAGCCACCTTCAAACATGACCGTTGGTAGTCAGAGCAGCTTAAGTTTTATCATGAAAAGCAGAGAGCTATATATGAAGAAATACAATACAAATACCCATGGCCCTCCTGTAGATTTTGTTACCAGTGAAAGTAGGCTTACTGAAAAAAACCCTTCATAGGCTCCTGTTAGATGGAGCCCTTGACAAGCACCTGATATTATTGAACCTATAATTAGCAGCCTCACAGTGGCTGTTGAAATGAGTACACAGACCACAGACACAAGCTCTGAAGGAGAGAAAGGTAAAGGAGTAACAAATACCAAGTACAAATACTTGCTTTACCATTAGTTGATAGCTGAAGTCATAGCTCTCCATGCACGTTAGCTGTGCAACAGCTACAACTAACCACAGTGCCTTGTCACTGTGCAGGTAGTGCTTATAAACGACTGCTGCAGAACAGAACCAAATTCTGGTATAGACGCAAGTCCAAGCAAAGACTATACATCCCACTTGCACATTTACGGAAACAAGTGGGCAGGGAGAACATCTACAGCAAAAAATTCCTGTGCAGCTTCCTCACATTAAATATATTTGAACTGTTTATCTTTTCTTCCCCCATTGACATGAGTTGGCAAGAACTGAAACAGAAACATTACATTGCAAATGTTTGTCTGCAGTAACACGTTCTCAAGCTTCAGTAGTCAGCATTCATGAGCTGACTTACCCCCCTTCAGGTTCATGTGTTTTCCTAAAACACATCTGTACTCACCTGTAAAGATGAGTAGAGATGGGCACTGTCTAAGGTAGGAGAACTATCAGTATTTTAAGAAAGGTGGATAAGAGATAGAAAAATCATCCATTTAAAAAAGTGAATAAAAATTCCCATCTGCCACTCAAACTCTTATTTCCCCTACTATCATTCAGTCAACAAACCTTACTCCTTGTAAGACAGAGTCTAGTTAACCCTTGCCTTTCCATACAGGCAAAAGAGGCTAAACAAAGTCTTGATGTGGACAGAAAGAACCTAGAGATGCTCTGCACTACACTGTGTTCAGATGGGCCAGAATCTGTCCATCAGTCCAACTTGTGCCCACACACAGAAAGTGAACCCAAATTTGTCCTGTGCATGGACAAATGCTAAACTGCTCTTAAACATGGGAAAAAGATCTCACAATACATTACACAGCTTGATCAAGGCCAAGCATCAAGTCATTGATAGAGCTGAGTTCTACAGCGTGGTACTCTGCTATCAACCACAAACTTCACTTCCTTTTCCATTAGTAAAATGTATTGTGGTACTATAACATTCCCTCTTCTGTGGAATAGAAATACTTAGACTATTTAGAAGTCATCATATTGGTAAGCTAAACATGCATATAAATTCTACCAAATTAAATTTAACAGCAAGACTGTTTGGTTAGATTATGTAAACAATATGTTGCAAGACTTGCCGAGTTCTGAGAACTGAAACCACAGACAGACAAAATACATCTGGACATAGTCAGATATGATGTGTCTGCTAACACTGGAAACTTCATCATGCTGTAGCAAATTTAACTTTTCATTAGGATGTGCATAGAGGAAACACAGACTGAATGCACTGGAACAAAACCAAAACCCACTCCAAGGTTGTAAGTACCAAGGGCACTCAGTTATTTTATGAAGCACTTGACAATATCTATTAGTTGTATTACTGTGGCATCAGAGAGCACCAAGCATGGGCCGGGGCTCAGCTGTGCTCATCCTTGCAAAAATACAAAACAAAAGATAAACCATGAAGTGCTTCAGCCCGTAGCTAAGGGCTTCACAAAATGCAGGGTACTGTCAAGTGTTCAAACCCCTGACTTTTAAGTATCTGCATCTAAAACCCAGAGCTCAGTTCCTTGGCTAGATGTTAACTTTGGTGCTAGATTCACCTGCTGAGCAGGAGGCTATCTGGAGTTAGCCAATACCCACTGCTCATACCAAGGATGTGCCTGAGCTTCCACCCTTCACTGCAGTTCAGGCATTTGAACCAAGACTGCAAAGGAGACACATCTGTCAGTTCTGGAGGCAGATCCTGGAACATAGATTCAGTAGAGCCAGAGGGGATTCAATGGTGTGCACTCAGCATCCCTTCTCCAGACTCTGTAACAGTATGCAAGAAAGATCTTGAGATTCATGGAGTAAGGAAGTTATGCATGGAGCAACATGCTTCTGCAGCTTAATGGGTAGAGCACCAAGGAGGAGAGACCCAGGATCCTGTCTAGGCTTTTAGGGTTGTTTCTGGTTTCATCACATAGCTTAGATGTAAAAATACACAAATGATCCATAAAATGAAAATCCCATTGCCTTAATGAGTACCTTAACTAATAAAATATTGAGCTGGGTTGTCTCTTCCTTGTTTTCATTCTGGTCTTACAACTCTTGCATTGTGAATGTGAGCACAAGGCAGAATTTCTCATGCCTACTTCTTTCAAGTGCTTTCTAGTTAAAGCAATCAGAGCTTGCGATGTTTGTATTTTTTATTAAAAGAATTGGAATAAATATTTACTTTTAGGACCCAGTTATTTGTTTGGATCTGGCTGCAAGTGCCACACGCTGGAACAGTGATACAGAATAGAGTAAGTTATGTAAGTCACATACACCATCTTTAAATAAAACCCCAAACAACATAGTTGCTCATTGCCTTTTAAATGTATTTCTATTTTTCTACAGTTGTATTGATAGTCAGAGGAGCTTGCCTGTTTTTCACAGCACATATTGCTGTTTTTGAGAATTTGTAAGAGTGCTTCTATCTGGCACCTCAAATAAAACACTGAGTCACAAATGCCTTGAACCCCAAAGTTGTTCATCCTTCTATTTACTCCGTCAGCCCACTAAAATGCTAGGATAGTATTCCTCTCTGCCAATTTCTCCTAATTTAAATATCAAAATAACTGCTCGTGAGCTAAGCAGCAGGCGGTGGTACCGTTCTATCACTGCTTTCAATCTCAGGCTGCCTTGCCTAGAAATGCACAGTAACTTTTCTGTCTTCCTGCAGGTCCGCAGCGGAGCCAGAGGGGCAGCAAGACGCCCCACACTACCTCCCATCACAGCACCCCAAAACCCAGAGGTGGCACAAGCTTCTCAACCCGCGCACGACCCCCGCGGCAGAAACCGTGGGGCGGTTTTTCACCTGGAGCATTTATGTACCCGAACAGGGAATTTCATCATTCCCAGTACTACAGTAATATCGCATCCCAGTATCAGAACCCCCCGTGTGCCAGGATGCCCACCAAGGGGCACGTCGGGTAGCCCCTGATCGGCGGGGCAACCTAGCGGCCCGCGCAGGACCCCTTGCCCAGGAGCGATGCGGTGCCGGTTCTGCTCCGTGGGGACCGCAGCAGAGGACACCCATCAGCACGGATAGGTGGTCTCTCAATACCCTCGGCCACCCAACCCTCGAGGCGGGTGCTCCCAGTAACGTGCCGGCCGAGGAGCCGCGGGCGCGCCCCTTCCCGAGCCGGGAGGGATGCTGCTTTCCCGGCGAAGGGGTCCCCTAGCTCCTGCCCCCACACAAAGGCACAGCGAGGAGGCGAGCCGAGCCCCAAGGCGCCTCTCCCTTCTCGGCTGTCCGGGCCCCTGGCAGTGGCGGGCGGGACAGCGAGAAGCTCTGCAGACAGGTAGCTCCCTGCTGAAACGGAGGGAGGGGAGAAACACGGCGCCCTCCGGAGAAACTTACCGGAGGAAACCGACGAGCCGGACAGACTGGAATTACTGGATGCTGCCATGGTCCCTCCTCCTCGCCCCTTAGCTGCGAGCCCCGCGTCGGCCGCCGCTGCTGTCCGGCCGCCGCTGCCGCCAGCCCATCGCAAAGTGCCGGAGCTGCGCCGCGCCGAGCCGCCGCTGCAGCCCGCGGTGGGCTCCCGACGCCGGGTTCCCCGCGCCGCCGGGAAGCGGGTGGCGGCGGCGCCCCGCCGAGGCACTACCGGCCGCTCTCCGGGGCTGGGCGAAACCGCTCGACAGGTCAGGGGAAGGGCCCTGCGGCGCTCCCACTGCCTCTGTGCGCCTGGCGAGCGGGGCTCACCTTGTGACGGGGCAGGGAGAGCCGCCCTGCCAGCGCCTTCCCTCGCCTCCTCCCTTCCCTTCCGTCCCTTCCCCGCCTCCTCGCGGGCAGCGCTGACAGCCCGCCGGGGAGACCCGCTGCAGCCGCCCGCCGCAGCTCCCCTCACGCACACAAAGGAAGCGGCGGCGCTGCCGGCCGGGCTGCCGGCCCCGGCTCAGCGGGCAGGGTGGATCCCGCACGGGCGAGCCCTGCCAAGCCCCTTTCCGGGAGCCGCCGCCTGGCACGGGGCTCGCTGCGAGCGCGGCTCCTGCCATGAACCGGCGCCTGTCCCGGCGGGGTGGCAGCGCCTGTTGAGTGTCTCGTCCCGGCGCCCCCCTCGGCGATGCCGCAGCGTGGGCTCCGCACTCGACTGCGCTCCAACTCCCTGGCCCCTCCAGCAATAGCCCCACCTCTACCTCGGAGACCCCTGGTACCGCTCAGCCGCCGCACACCTGGGGCAGGGCTTCGCCCCTCGCAGCCCTTTGTCCATCTCCTTCCCCTAGAGGGTTGCCCTCCTTTCTCGCTGGTCTCCTCTTCCACCTAAGACGTTCCCACCTTCACTTTTCTGCCCCTTATTTTTAATTCTCCCTCCTTCCTGTTTTCTTACAAAAACAGGGCAACACCAACACCCCGCCAGGTGCTCTGTGGGGCCCCGGTCCAGCCACAGGTAGGTTCAACCCCGCTACCCCCTTCCGCAGTGTTCCGGGGCCTGGCGGCTCTGGGGGAATTGCGAAGGAACCCGCCAGGCAGGCTACCAGCGTGCGGAGGGGATTTGTCACAGCCTGGGCCACTGCCCCGTGTCATAATGGGCAAGTGGGAAAAGAGGAAAAGCCGAGAAACCATCACTTGGAGGCTTCCTCCGGTTGACTGTCCTTCGTGTTACTTTCGCAGTGCTTTATTACCAACCAAAGCCTCCATCGCGTTTTCTACAGTGAGGCTGCAGGAAGGTGGTCAGCTGCCATACGGTTTGTCAAAAGCCGAGCTGCAAAGTCTTGGCTGGCATGGGATCTGTAAGTAGCTTACAAACCATTTTCCTTGATTTATGAAAGCCGTCCACGTTTCATAACAGTCTGTAACACAAAGTTACTTCGCGATGAGCGAGGAAACACATTAAAGTTTCCTTGGCAGATGAAGCCTTACCCACCCAGCTCTAGCTCCGCACCGTCTCGAAGGAGCATGCAATCTGCCTGGTTTCCCTGCAACCCGCACTCGGCCGCTTCTCTTGCTCCCAGAGCCGAAATAGAATCCGGGCTCCCCAAACCCTGCAGTCGTTTCCCATGTTTTCCTCTAGAAAACAGGTACAGGGTCCCCCTCTAGCGGCAGAGACACCATCAGCAGCGATCGGTGCAGCGCGTCCCGCACGCCCTTTGGAATTGATTCCGCGTGGAGCTTCCGGAGCGCGGCTTTCCCAGGGTTTGTTTTGTAATGACGGCTTGCTCCACATGAACAGGAACGAGGTTTAAGCCAAGCTTTAGCGCTAACTCTCATTAATCTCTAGAGTGCCACTTGACGGATGTAAAAAACAGGACAGGCATGTCACTGTTTTTTGGTCTTTGGCCACGTACATTGTGTCACACATTTTAAAGACTGAATGCTGAGGACAAAATGAGAAAGGCAGAAAGTTCTTTTATCTTCTGGATTAGCTCATAAAACCAGGCTGATACACAGGATGTAGGGAAATACTGCAGTAATATGGTAAATGTCAAGATTGCTCTACTAAACTGTCTACTTGCAGAGTACATGATTTTTTGAAGTGGTATTCACTCATCTCCTACATGTAGTTTTTTTCCTGCTCCTCCTGCTATATTTTATCTAGGTATATCCTTCTTTGCCTCCTTGTGGTCCATGTCTTCATTTCTCTATCCATAATCTAGTGCTGCCTTGCCCTTATGTCTCTCCAGCAACTGCTGGAAACCTGTCTCGTAGGATCAGTGAAATATGGTGGTGTCAACAACCCTGGCAGAATCTGCAGGGAAAGGGGTAAATAACCTGAAGGAGAGAAAACCCTCTCATTCTGCTGAGACTTTGCGGACAGAAAAGAATTCTAATAATTAATTTTAAATTACCTTCCCAGCCATAAATCTGGATAAAGCAAGAGAGGAATTTCTTCAAAAAATGACTATTTCAGATATTCCAATAATTGCAAATAGAGTATTTTCTGTCTATAGTAAGTGAGTCTGGACATGTCTGATGATGAACATATATACCTTTGACAGACAAGCAACTGTTGATCATCATTATGATAACAGCAGGTATGAGATTGTGTAATCTCAATTTCCACAACATTGAAAGGTAAATTAATCAAGTTAAAGGAACTATATTATATTATATATGTAGATATATTTATGTATATATATACATATATATAATATAATAATATATTATATAATACATACATTATATAATATATAAATGAACTATATTGTTGTATTATGCATGAGAAGGATCTGAAAGTTCTCTGGTTTTTATGCCTGGGGGAGATTCCTTCAGTATTTACTTGCTCCTAGATTGTTTAAATGCAGTTTTTACTGACAGATTTTCAATATCTTGTTTTTGGGGGCTTCTTCCCCCGCCCCCCCTTTTTTTTTAATGAAGACATAAGGGAGTTTTACCTGAATTACAAATTAGTGACTGCCTGCCTCAAGCTAAAGCCCATCTAGCAACACAATATTTGAAATAGCATTTAACTCACTGCAGAAGAGGTTGTTGTATTACAAAAGCTAATAGATGTGGAGTTGGAAGATTAAAGTAACCCAAAAGCTTTGCTGTTTGTTTCCAAAGTATCTAAAAGGTTTCTTCAACCTTTCAGTGTATTAGGTTATTTCTGTACCCTACTTATTCACTCTTCTGCACTGTAGGATTCCTATTCAAGTTAGAGCCTATACACATTTTAGAATCACAGAAGCATAGAATAGAATCATAGAATAGTTAGGGTTGGAAAGGACTAAGATCGTCTAGTTCCAACCCCCCTGTCATAAGCAGGGACACCTCACACTAAACCATGTCACCCAAGGCTTCGTCCAACCTGGCCTTGAACACTGCCAGGGATGGAGCACTCACAACTTCCCTGGCCAACCCATTCCAGTGCCTCACCACCCTAACAGGAAAGAATTTCTTCCTTATATCCAATCTAAACCTCTCCTGTTTAAGTTTGAACCCATTACCCCTTGTCCTGTCACTACAGTCCCTAATGAAGAGTCCCTCCCCAGCATCCCTATAGGCCCCCATCAGATACTGGAAGGCTGCTATGAGGTCTCCATGCAGCCTTTGTTCTCCAGTAACCAAAAATGAGTAAATACCATAGAATTACAACAGAAATACCAGGAATTACAACAAATAAGTCTTACATCCTAAGACCTGTTGAACCCAAGAGGAAACTAAATGAAATTACATTAGGAAGGACCTATCTTTCACAGTTTAGTTCTGAACCTGTTGATGTGTAAGTTTATGCACAATTTCATTGTCACATGAACTGTGATGGAATGATGTATTTTGGTAAAATTTTAGGTATGAGCAGAATGAGGAAAGCCATCAGTGCAAACCATCGTGACTTTGACAGCTGGGGACATACTGTGCTATGGAGTGGCCTGTGGAGTGGCCTTGCTTCCCCTGCCAACTGGCAGGTACTGGTTTGTGTCCTTATTTCAAAATGAAGGCTCTGCTGAGCTGAGCAGCCACCTGCCTACTGCACAGTCATAACTAGCTTGCGATGACTTTGTGAAGGCAAGGCAAATTCTAGCTATTAAATAGGTTTTTATTTTCCCAAGTGATAAAATCAAGCAGAAAGTCACCCTTCCCCAGACAGCAGGATGAAAACCTAGAAATAACAAATAAGGGAAGCAGGCAGGACTACTCTGCTTTTCTTCAAGAAGCCAGTTTTTTCCTTTTTGACCAAATTGCTTATTGCATATCTAAGCATCCACACATATTTAACGTCCTGGTTTCTTCTCATTCAACTTTAGATGTAGTAGGCGCTTTCACTGTGGAGGCAAAGACCTCTGCTTAGAACTTCTTTCATTTTATTGACTTGGCAGAATGTTTCCTGTTGCAATAAAAACAATCTGAAGTACAAGTATAGATGAAAAAAAAATATAGGTAGGTCACTAGATAGGGTCTGTAGCAACATAAATCTCTGCATCAGCCTGGTTTACTCAGTGTGAAAGAAATTCATCTAAGGCAGACAATCATTTATATCGCTACCTTCCACCTGCTGAAGTCTCCATTATACTGTAGCCCTTCCATAAGAGCCCTCCTGAAAGAAGTCTGGGCTAAAATCAGTGCACCTTCAGTCTCCTCAGCCATAAGCCTTCCCTGTCCAATACTGCAGCTAAGCCTCATGTTGACTCCTAGCAGCCAAGCCTCTGTACATGGCTGCAGTACAATCCTTCACGCCCTTCTAGTCACAGTATCTCAGATTATGTTTATGGAACCTGGCATAATCCACTCCATCAGACTGCTGGGTCGTTACAGCAGAGTAGCAGTAGCCCACTGCGCACTGTAAACTTCTGCCTCACAGGGAGGACAGAAGTTTGAGACTTAGTTAATGAATTTATTTCAGGATGAAACTGGCACGTATTATTTCAGTGTGAGCGTAGATAGCTCAGGAAGAAAAAATGGGGGTTTACTTAATTATGCAAATTAGAAGAAAGTAAAGATGCTTGGCCCACTTCTGTGATTATGTAATAGGTATAGAAATATAAATGTTCTGCACAAGACAGCAAGACATATGACACAGAGATTTAGTGTTGTCAAAGACCTAAAATGCTAATCCTTCCTTTGATGTTTATATTGCTTAGCTGGAAAGGGAGGAAATGCATTATTCATTCTTTGATGTTATGAAAGGGAAAGGCCTTTATAAGCAGTATATAATCCATATTTATATACTCTCCACAGTACATGGAAATTTTGCTCAATAAAAGCACAAGCTATAATAAGGAAAATAACCCAAAATATCAATAAATAGCAGATGCACACTGTATCTGGATATGAATAAATTATGTGAGTCGAAATGGTTGCAACAGCAGGTGGTGGTGTAGTTCAAGACTCTGATTTTTCACTTTTTTCCTTGTACTCCAAAGAGGAAGGTTTGAGCCCCTAACTCCTTTTTAGGTGCAATTTTTAGGTCTGTAGCTTTTATTTGTGAACAAACTAGAGGCATCTACTGAACTTCATTAGCTCTGCAAAAAACATAGAGCAAATAGGGTGGTTGTCCCTTGTGAGTGCTAAACCTGCTGCTATGACTAATTTATGAACATTCATCCTATTTGTGCTTTCATCTTTCTTCCTGTCTCATGCATCCTATTTTAATTAAATCTCAGACTGAGAGTTCACTGGGGCAGAGAATTTCCTTGTTATGTTGTTTTCAAAGTTTTCTATATAGTAGAGCTCTAATCTGTAATTGGAAGCTGATAAAGATTTTGAAATTACTAGAGTCAACAACGTAACTGCCATTAGACCTGATTTAAAAAATACAGTTGTAAAGAAAAAATTCTGGTGAAAATGAACTTCAGTGTGTTTCTTCTTTCTTAATAATAAGCAACAGCTTTCAAATACTTTGCCTCAAAGAACAGGATTTTAAAGTCCAGCCTCCTTGCAGTGTAGTTCTCCTTTATGCTCTTACTTTAGAACATGACAGCATTTTGTTCAATTTTTTTCAGGAATGGAACTCAAGACTGCTAAGTATTTAAGTAGATGTCCAATTTTTCACTAAACCATAAACAGTTATGATTTTGGACAGTGAATTCTTTTGACTGCAAAATCCTTTTGCAGTGAAGCCAGTGCAGACAAGAAGCACCAGACAAGTCCAGCATGTATAGGAAAAGAGTAATTTTCTTCATGTTTCTGTACTGCCTTTCTCTCAATAGAATGGATCACATTTCGGTGTGAAGGTCATGTTTGTATAAAAGCTAGTCTCAACCTCTCTTCTATAATTACTGGATACAATAGCACTACCATGTAATTTGATGTAAAGTAGAGGTGAAAAAGCAAGAATAGAAACAATTTTGAAGAACTTAACAACAATCAGTCTTTTCTGGGTATTCTGACTTTCCTGTTACTATATATTAACAAATTCAACGTGAAATACAGGCATACAGGTACTAAACCGGGATTTTCATATAGAATTGTTCCAAACAGATCATACTTAAAACAAAGCTCCGTGACATACAATGCATAGCTTTTATTAGCCTTTGACCTTTTATCTAGACTGACATTCAAATATATTCTTTTCCATAGTTCAACATCTCCTATTTCTTGAACTTAGGGTAAAGTCATCATGTTGAATTCACAGCTTCCCAATTACCATGACAATGCAGTAATATTAGCCCCAGCTTTACTCTTCCGTTAAGATGGAAAAAAGAGTGGGGCTCAGAACAGAGCTGCTTTAACTCTTCTGTCATTTTTTTAACTTGCATGTGAATTGTATGGGAACCTAAGAAGATTTAATTACTGAACTTATTTGCTATTGCAGCATTCTCACTGCCTTTTGCTGCTGACAAAATTTTAGCTAATGGACTTATTTGACAACTGCTCAATGCAAAAATATATTTGAATGCTCAAAATTCATAAATAGTGGTGGAGCTGTGAGAATTTTTGCCTAAATCACATGTTCTGAGCCTTTAGAAACAAAATCAGCAGTTGTCCGACATAAATTTTATTTCAGCTACAGAGCTGATAATTGTGTTCATCAGATTCTTGCAAAAACAAAGCTTTGCTCATTTATTTGTCAATAGTAAATTAGTCAAACTATCTATTTGGAAGTTATTTACTTCAGATGTTCATGAATTATTTATCACAGTATTTCCCCTGTTTAACTGTGATACCAGATTCTCTTAATTAGCTACAAATATTTTAAATTATAGAGGGGCAGCTACTAGAGGAGAGTTCCCATCTTAATGTATTTTTCAGTTATAAATAAAATGGTTTTCTGACCCTTTATAAAATTCTGTCTAAATGTAATTTTGTTTACTTTGTGGTTTACTAATATAGACTGGGGTAACCTCAAGCTTGGCTGGTTTGTTCTTAAATATGTTCAGATATGGATGCTCTGTATTACATACATGAACAGAAATCTTACAGCCTGTAATAGTTTTGCAGTTGGGTTCTTTTTTCTTCATTTATAGACTCTGGTCAAATGTAGAGATTTTGGATGTTTCATTGGACCAACATACCATTCAGCTATGTAGTGCAATTTCCTAAAGGCCTACTGATATTAAACATCCTAGATTCCAGATGAAGGCATTTCTCTTATGTTTACAGTTTTTTACCTAGAAGATAAAATCAATATATGGCTCCATGTTTCTTCCTTAGTGCTTGGACTGAAAACTTGTCTCTGCTGAAGGCAGTAGTATTTTTTCTCATTGACTTCAAAGAGGCCAGTGTTTCACCTTTCATTTCCCTGCTGGATACTGATTTTCCCTTTAAGTACCATGTATCTTAAAACGTGATAGGCTTTGGAAACTATAATGCACCACATTAAAAATTGTAATGCTGCAAGGCAATGTCAATATATATTTTTACGTGGTAGTGAGAGGAGGAAATAAACCAGGAGATACAAATATTCCTACTCACAAAGCTCGGAGTTTTTGTTATAAATGAAAATACACCCTTTCAAGCAATAAAAGCCCTATATACCAGCTTAGTACCATTCCACCAAAGTCAGCTGTCAAATAACCACATGTATATGAACAGGCCTATTCTTGCCATTTCTCAGTCACAAAGAAGGTTAGAAATGGGATTTTGAGCTCTAATGGGTTTGTGAGAAAGGGATCAGTAGCAAAGTAGTTCTGCAGATCTTAGGTATTTAAGCATGATCCTAAAAGGAATCCTGGATTTTACTAAGTTCAGCTTTAAGATCTGGCATCATGTATTACTTCGCTTTAGTTCCATTTTTCCAAGCGTATATATAGTGTGTGAGATCATTTGCTGTAGTTTTAAGCATCAAATCCAAAATATATAGGGGATGTTACAATGGAGTTCTTCCAAAAAGTTGAAAATAATACTACCTGTATCCTGCAACCAATTCTTATTTAAATTCCCAGGAAAAAGAAGGTAAGCTTTGTCTTCCATTCAGAACTGGATAACGTTATCTTGTAAAAGACTACAGATTTCCAACAATGCTAAGCCATCAGGACAGGAATTCTTACAACTTGGGCTGTTGTTCCCTTTTTATTTCTTAAGTCAGGTCAATTTGAAGTATATGACAGCCCTGATTTGGAAGGAAGGTTAGGTCTAAGTCCAGTGCAGTTAAACCAAAACCCTTGTCAAATTCACTATCACCAAATCCTTCCCCTTTGAAACTCCCAGTAATACTTTAATGAAATCTGTATTTCTAAACCTGTTAGTTTTGATTTGGCCTGCAAAGCTAAAAGCACTACTGAGGAAATATTTTAATGGAATGGTAATAAAGAGTATGTCTATACAATGAAGAACTTGATATATATATATATATGTATTTTCTTTACCATAAGTAGAACTTTGCTAATGTAACTGTCTAAGATTGACAATGGAAAAAGCTGGCAAAATAAACCAATGCAAAGTCTCCAGTTCAAAATCGGCATCAGAGGTAAACAACCATGCCAGGAAAGCAACAAATGTTTCCCAATATTCAAGCCAGGATCCTATCTGCAACACATATCATAGCTTTCCTCTGGTTTGTTTCAGTTCAGTTGGTTGGTTGGTTTGTTGGGTTTTTTTAAGGAAAAAAGAATGCTTGATTCAGCTAATTCTTCGGCTTACTCCATTTGGTGCATAATTAACTGAATACTGAATACTCATTTTGCATGTTATATAAAATCAGCTTAAGTGGACAGGAAAACATTCAGGGTACAAAAAAGCTTTCATCAGTGACTGAAGATTTTATTGTACATGACTCAAAAGGAAAGTACACAGAGGTGCCCATGCCCAACCTGCCTTTCATTCCACAGATACAAAAAGAAAACAAAACCCCAGAAGTCCTTTCTTCATTATTATGCTGAAATTTTGAAACATGTAAAAACATCGAGTGAAATGCAGATTCTATGGAATTTTATCAGAAGCAGGTGCCTCAAATAATAAGATTCTACTGAATTAAAGATAAAATCAGATGAAAGGAATGTAAAAGAGCTGTAAATAAGTATACGTGTGCAAATAACGTTAACACATCATGAGCTTAGCTGGACAGAATGGGGGCTGTAAACGTGTTGAGGGTGATTTAATTCAAGATTCCAAGTTCTTAGCTACAGAGAACATACAGTGCAGGATTTCAAGGTCTGGGCAGTTCCCCAGGGAATGCTATTAAAGGAAGTTGGATGTCATTCATTTAAACTCCTTCTGTGAACACCAATAGAGAGATGACAAACTTTTCAGGCTCTACAGAGGTCCCATTTACAATGGTGAGTTTGCCCAAGAGCATTAGGAACACTGTGCTCTCAAAAAGTTCAGAAAATAACTTGAAAGAGCTTACCACAGAAACAACAAAGTGCTTGTATATCTTCAGAAGGAAATGCCCTGGAAGAATGAAGTTGTTGGTGGAATGACTTACGAATGATGAACCTCTTTTATCGAAGTTCATCCTAAAATGAAAATGGAAGGGGCAGGTACAAAATTTGAGGATGAAGTCAAAGCACATTCCTCTACTGGAGTGCCACTGGGCACCTGAGGAAACTTGCCAATGTCTAACCAAGATGAAACCTCTGCACTCATCAAAATTACGGCAAAGTTAAGGCAAAATGTGGCACAGGGCATATAAGTTTATCTACCATCCTTTATTGGTCCTCTCAGCACATTAAACACTCAAATAAAAAAATATGAGTTAAGCAAAATTTATCTTTCTTTATCCTTAATTGGGAAGAGCAGGCAGTGGGAAGAGCAGCAGAATTTCAGACAACCCTGTGCCAAGTATCAGCTTGGTTGGAAAGAAGAAACAAACGAGAAGGATGTGCCTGTGTGTGTCTATGAGACATCACCTGTATACACATCTGTGAGTGTGTGTACCACCACTCACATACATAACAGCCTCGGGAAAGCCAGGAACATTTCATGACTGGCTGGATACAAAGGCATTTTTCTCTCTCCACTGGTATAGAAAAAGAAATAATTTCTGTGGTCATTAGAAAGCTGCAGATAATTTTCTGGCAGATTTTGCCACATCTGGGGGTCTATTTTCCTCTCCATAGGCTGCTTAACTCTTGGTATTAATGGGCGTTATGTACACATGTGGAGAATAAATTAGATTCTTCATTGTTTCCTTCTGATAAAATTAAATATTCTTTCCACATGTTAAAATTAGTTCACATACTGTTGTTCTCATGATATTGGAAGTAGAGAACGTTAGTCATTAAATGAATCTTAAATTATTTTGCCTCTTAATGAAAGACCTATACTATTACTTTTAGAATCAGAAACCAGTTGTCAAAATCTTCAGTCCGAACTTGACTGGAGCATCAATTTTGGTATGGTTTTGTGGCTATTGATTTCATCCTTAGGCTGGATGGAAAACCTTTTCTCCCAGTATTGTGCATTTTACAGACTAGATTTGTGGGCAGCAATTGTTTCATACTAATAAATGGCTTAACTCTTATCCAAATAAATTCTTATCAGTCAATTCTTATTTTGTTTTTTTTTCTTAATTCACAAGCTTGGAAGACAAATGTTTCTATCGTGGTCTGCATCAGGACTGTCTTAACTCATTTTCCTCTGATGCCTGTAAGTGAAAAATACTAAATGAATTTTCACTGACACCAATTTGAGTTGCAATTTAATGCTGTCATTATACAGGAGTCATTATTGTGCATGATCTGGTATATGTAAGAAGCTGGGATGGAATTTATACTCTTTGAAGTGCTTTTTTTCTTAGGGCAAGTGCTTATATTTATAGCAGACCTATTAATATTTATCCTTGACATTGCATCCAAGAAATAGCTACAGAGATTTTTTTGTAGACCTTTTGACATTTTTAGAATATGGAATGCTGATCATTAACATTCAACTCAGTCATAAACGCAATTCTCTGAGGGATGATGACATCAAACAAATTGGACCATCTTCTTAGTAACTGCATTCTTTATGGATCACAGTATCAGAGAATGATTAAACATTATAAATTCCTAAGACAGAACTGGAGATGCAGCTGCATTTGCAAATGGAAGAGGAGTAGTGTGTTGTAACATCTGCCTAGGTGTGCCAGAAGTGGTGTGAGATGGGGGAATGTCTATGACTGGGGCATTCTGTAATATTAGAAACCTCTTGTAGATACACCCTTGGAAAATAATTTGACAGAACTCTATTGAATAAAACCTGTGTGAACTCAACTCTAAGCTACAATTAAGAAAAGTGAAGAAGTCAAAAGAACTTGCACCAATGCCATAGACAAAGTCATGTAATGGAAGTCAGTGAGGTTACTTGGTGAAAGAATCAAGCCAGTATTATCAGAGAAAAATGGATAATCAAATTATCAGAGAAGAAACTGTATAATATGAAATAGGTTTACCAAAATCCAGAATTAGCATTTTTTTCAGTGTTATTTCTTTTAGTGCTTACTAACATAAACAGTAGTTTTCCACTTCAATTTATAAACAATTTAGGCTTCAATTTTTTTTTTTTCTCAGAACTGTATTTAGCTGTCCTAAGCTGTATGAGTTTGGTTTTTTGTTCTAAACTCATTATGCTTCAGAATGTCTTTACAACCTTGAAGCAAGATGCAATCTTTTTGATGTCTAGATGTACTTACATTTCAGATTTCCTTTCAGTTTTTCTTTCTAATTGCAATAATATATCTCAAAATATATTGGAAAAGTCAAAACTATAGTGTGTGGTTATGCATTCTATAGTTTGTGATACTTATTTTTGCTCCTTGATTTGACTTCTGAATGTCATTCGGGCTTAACTGGGGTTTGACATGCTTTCTAGGTCATTGAATGCTCTTGTTTGAGAGATTGTGATTGAGGAGACTTGCTATGAGCTATTCAGGTCACCCTGTATCGAGTGGGATCCACAGTATAAGGACAGATGCATTTAGACACCTAGATGTTTTAATGACTTATTTTGTCATTAAAAGATTTTGTCACTATCACCAATGTATCTTAAAGAGCCATTCAGCTGCCCAGGTGATAGGTATTTATTTTAGAGAGGGAAGCTGATTCTGCTCTGCTGCAACTGAATCCATCAGCAGCCGGATCCTACCTAGAGTTTTAAAGAAACTGGATGTTCTTCTAAGCCTTCCATCTTATTAAACTCCAGCTATTTAACCCAGAGAGCAAGATTGGGTTTACTGACTTTTGTCCACTTGGTTTACAAGGATTAGAATTAAGGATTTATTTTGCTAGGCCAATCTAATCTCTGTACTGCATTTTGTTTCAGGCAATTGCCCTATGGTGGTCTTAGAGAGGTAAGGTATGTTTTGTGCAGTCTTATTTCCTCTATTTGAGCCTTTTCATGATTGAGAGTAATCTTAACCTATTTAGATGTATTTATTTAAGGATTTGTGCCATATACAGGGAAACAGGATCCTGCACTGGCTGAAATCTCTGGGTTTGAGGAAGAACAGTCTTGGTCAGTTCAATGCCATTCCAATACAGACATTGCTAAGGACTTTCTCAGGTACTTTCCAGGTCTTGTGAAGCTCCCTGGGTCAAAGAGTTCTCAGGCCTGAGTCTGTGTGGTGAGAGAAGGTATTTCCTTTTCTCCACTTTAATTCTGTCTACACAATCACTTGAGTCCTGTCTCCCTGTCACTTGTTTCATCCCATTGCGAGTGAAAGAATGAATTAATGAATCTTAAGCTTTGCTTAGGAGAAAATGTTTCTACCATTTTTAGCATTCAAAAATAGCAGCCAACCAAACCTTTCCAACCAAAGTTATTGTGGAATTAGCTTTGCAAATAAATCCCAGAATGCAAGTCTATTAGAAGCTTAAGGGGAGAGAGTGCCTTTCAGTCTCTCCTGACAAAAACCAGCCTGTGAATGTGTTTACCATAAAGACATTGCCACAAGTCTGGAAGCCAACATACCAGTTAAGCTGGTTCTGGCATGGAGTCTCTTTCTTAATGTCACTGTCTGGAGATACCTTTCAGAGAAGAATCCTGGCACTTTGCAGAAAGTGTGCAGTTTTAAGATAAACAGTGAGTTGATAAGGCCTTTCCTGTCAAAGAGTAGCCACTGTCCAGAACGACTTCTTAAGCAAAGAAAGGTGGGTACAAGCTCAGGGCAGACATTGAGAGCTTTGCAAAGGAGTCAAAGCCTTGTTGTATGCTCTACAAATAAAAAATGGTACTGGCACCTTGTAAGCTACTAATTTAGTCATTGCTGAGTTATTTTCTCTGCAACTCCCACTGTCATATTGGGTATGTTTTGCAAGCTGATAATACCAAACATATAGCTCCAGCCCTGCAAGCAGTAGTCTATATACTTTTCTATTCTTTCAAATGCAGATTTTTTCAAACAGATTAACACGTAAAAACAAATATAATCAGTCATCCTTGAGGGGTGAACTACTTGGTTATTGTGACCTTAATTTGAAACTATTCCACAGATCTTTGCTGTGGAATTACGCAATAATTTCATTGCTTAAGCCTTTCAGGTTTATGCTGAGGACACAAAGCTGTGCAGTTTTGTTTATGAATGATTTTTTGGTTACTGTGACTTCCTCATTCAAGAAGAGCAATTTGCCACATGCATTGATGGTGGCCACTAAGTAAAGTATTTCAGTCTTTCCTGAAGGCATGAAGAATTCCTGTCAGATAAAAAGAAGAGTAAATGATGCTGAAGTATTGCACTTAAAGATTACGTCTTAATTTTGTTATGGCTAATACAATTCTAATTTGCAAGTCCTGATTTGCTACAGTTGATATGCATGCAAGCAACATGAAATTCCTCTGGTTAGAGCTGTTCAAAGGAGATGTCTGTGTGTCAAATATATTATGCAGGAGAGAAGTAACTTGCATTTTTTTTTAGTTGAGTTTAATCCATACTAGCTTTCTGTCCACCAGGTACGCTTGGATTTACAACTCTGTGCTCCTAAACCCCAATGAATCAAAGGCAGTTCAAGTATGTTCAGAGATGATATTGGCCCTCTGATTATTGAGCATAAACTGAAACATGACATTTCAACAATCTGAACAGATCAGTTATTTATCAGCTATACTGTAAATGTCTCCAGTGTACACTGTAAAAAAAAAAAAAAACAAAAAAAAAACCAAGTTCTAAATTGAAAAATAAAAAAAAATTTTTAANGCATAAACTGAAACATGACATTTCAACAATCTGAACAGATCAGTTATTTATCAGCTATACTGTAAATGTCTCCAGTGTACACTGTAAAAAAAAAAAAAAACAAACACAAAACCAAGTTCTAAATTGAAGATTAGAAGAAAGTTTTCAAATGAAGGGCAGTGCAGTGCCTTGAACTTCTTGATGCTTTTAGTATTCATTAAAATGCGTAAAATGCATTTTCAATAATAGAAAATAGCTTCTTGCTCTGCATTTGCATATGTCATGATGCACAGTTATGAATTATTTCTGCAGATGGATTTTAATGCACGTTATCTTGCCTACTTTATGTTATGACTAAATTATCCCAATTGTGCAGGCTTAAACCAGAACTTCTGTAAGCTGTAGTGCAGCTGTACACTGTCCCTGTCACTGTTGCCTTTTAGTCACGTCTTAACCACAAGATCCTTCCTTAATCAGAGTAGTACTTTCACAGGGACAAACACGTATGATGAAATTTCATATTTACTTTTTTCCAAAGAAAATAGATTGGTTCCAAGTGCAGTATCAAACTCCATGGCTGTGGATTTAACTATATAGAAATTTAGTTTCTGTAAGATGGATTCTTTTTATTATTTAGGACTGTGGATGGTATAGCATTTATGTCAGAGCTGTGAACTGATGTCAGTGCAGCATGCCTACCCATTTTTCACTGTGCCATATCCACTCTCAACACAACTTTCATTTTAAAAGGTAATAATCTGTCATTCATATGGAAAACCAAGGACTTCTCTGTGAGCTCATTATTTGTAGGTGAAAGGTACAGAAATCCTTAAACCAGTTCTTTAACCCAGCTTCTTGCAAGACCTCCCCATTTCATTCTTTCCTGAGAAACAACTTTGACATATATAAGAAGTGTTTTGGCTTGCACTTATCTTGAGATATTCTGTACAGTTGAAACAGTTTTGGATGCCAAATTCTTACCCTCTTCACCTTTGCAGAAGTTCTCATGAGACATGTCACTTGGTTGTTTTACCATCCCCTCTATATAGTCACATAAAAACAACAGTGACAATAACTATCTTTAAGCAAAAAATTGGGGAACACAAAGGCATGTGTAGTCACTTATGCACAGACTATGTCCAATGTCTATTACCTACTATCTTAACAGTATTTTGGTTTGCACTTATCTGAAAGACCTATTCTTGAAGAATTTAAAATTAAAGGAAGTGTTTTTTTCCAGTGACCTGGAGTCAGTCAGAGTACAAAATCTGCATGCTTTCTTTTTGTGCCAAAGTAGGAGAACCAACAACTATGAAAGGAAGTTATGTTCCCTCACACCTTTCCTGCCTGTTTTCTGAAAGTAGATCTTCCACCCTGCTGGTTACAGCCTGCCAGCTTTTGTGTTGGTTTCCCCTAACCTGTATTAGAGCTGGTTTTGGTGTCCCCTTCATGCTGTTACTGCATTCACACAATTTCCTGTGACTTGCTCCTGCTATGTTGCAGAAACAGTAACTGAACCAGACTGACACATCATGGAGTGCTGTAGCAGCACTCCCAAGAGCTTTGGTAGCACCTCCTGCAGACAGCCTGCTCAGGGTTATTTTCCTCGTATTTGTGCTTCTCAGAAATCCCTCTCAGCCGCCAAGAAAGGAAGAAAAGTGGTCCCTGAGAGTGCAAGGATTGTGTCTGCTCTCCTCTGACGTGCTGGTGTTTGTTGCCAAACCCTGCTCCAGGGGCGCAGTGCTGCGACCTCACGGTCGGGTGTAAATCTGTAATGTAAACTGCGTAAATCTCTGCCATGCTTGTTGCTGTCTCTGCCTTCTCTGGAGGGATTAATGTGCTTAACAGATGGTTAAAACACACGTAACACACAAACACCATGCTGTCAAAATATCTAGCCGACATATTAGACACACATTTTACCCAGGTCAGAAAGCATGTCTTCAGGTGGACTGCTGAGCCAAGGATTGACATTTTGATGTGAATTCTACTTGCTTCCCTAACTTTGCATCAGGGACTTTATAAAATAATAACATCTTCAGCAAAAACATCTTGCTGCATCCTTTCTTTATAAGTCAAAAGGCTGCAACAGTGTCAAATGGATTAAGAGGTAGAAGCCCTATAACTTCTGTTGACCCAATAAGGTACTTACTGCATGTGATTTCTAGTTTGGTGCATTCATTCAGTCCTCAGTGTTCTCCTGTGACTCCCTCCCAGCCACTCCAGTCTCTAAACAAAACTATCCCAGGCTTTTCAGACAACTGCACCCAGTATAATGCAGGCTAGTGACTGAAACACCACAAAGTCAGTGTATTGATACGTGCAAGATTAGATCAAGAATATTCAACAAGTCACTTAATGTATTCTATACCCAAAGTGGTCCTGGGCCTGTTCTTCTTATACTGTTGCAAAAGCATAGTTTAGCCTTATTTTCTGATCCATCTCATTTACTTACAGGAGTCTACAGGTATCACAGAATCACAGAATTACCAGGTTGGAAGGGACCTCTAAGAGCATCAAGTCCAACCCATGCCCTACACCTTGCTGCAGGGCTGGTCAAGGGGCATTTAAACAGCTTCCTGCTCACGTGCTTTTCATCAGGTATCATCATACTGAGCTGCAGGGGAATTTGGAAAATGCTAAGAAGAACAAAAATAAACACTGCACCCATGTATGCATGGTCTAAAATTCAGCCTTTGGGAAACTCACACAGGAAGAATGCTGGGTTGGCAGCTATCCTGGCAGCGTGACTAACACCCAAGCTGAAATCAGCATGAGAAATGCATTTTAGCATTGCTGGCATAAGAAAGCCACGTTGCCAGTTTGGTCTTTCTGAGAGACAAATCAAAGTGGAAAGCAATAGCTAGATGCCAATGTGTAGCCAAGCAATGCAGCACGCTGCTCTCAGTGTGCTCAAACTGATGGGAAGCATGGCTTTGCCAGATTTTCTGCTCCTGTCCTGCACACCCAGATGCAGTGAGCTCATGGATGGAGAGCTGTATTGCTGCCTCTGATGTGTGATGGGAGCAAAAGTCTTTAGAGCCCATTTGCAGGCTTTATAAGGGGATAGGAAGACCATTATTGCAATGCTACTATCCTTCATTTGTCAGATTAAGAAATTTTAACAGATTACACTAGCAGGAAAGTAGCAAGTAGCTGCTCTGATTTGAAGAACCTGGTCTACAATACTAAGTATGTAACTTCATCATATTCAGTGTGTCTTACAGGGATTTGTCAAAAATAAAAAGCTGCACACTTGAACTTTCTTGAGTATCTGAAAAAATATTATTTTAATAGTGTGACTTTAACCTTCCCTTCACATGTAACATTATTAGCTTCCAATGATGATGATGGAATAAGTGATTTGCTTAAAAAAAAAATAATCTGCCATGTATGATAATGTTATGAGATCATAATAACTTTTAATATCTGATAGAATTAATTCATATCACCTGTAAGCAACTGCTCCAGAAGGGAGGCAATATGCACTAATGTTTCTGCAGTTTAGGTATAGGCTACTGATATCTTACTCATCACGCTAACCAGAGCAATGTTTTTTTTTGGACTGTGGTCAAGATGATCACAGCAGGTTGCTTTTGCTGTCAAATTCTTTTAATATCAGTTAATTACCCTATGGGCAGTATTTTCAAAAATAGGCTTCTGTGGAAACAGTGGGTCAGCAAAATCAGTATGAGCACTACAAGAAGCTTGGTCAGAAATTGGATGTTTCTTTGAATTTTCTTGTGTGACTGAAATTCCAGAAAACTGATTTCCAGCCTTACTTTCATGCCTCTGTGCTGCAAGAAGTCCTAGCACAAGGGTTTGCTCTTAAAAGTCGTCCTGTGGCCTGTGCAGTGCAATTAGCATTAAGCCAGTGATGAAGGATGTGGCTAGCTTGCATTAAATATCTTTGCAGAGCATTCTGTGCAGTAGTCATGTTGGGAAATCAGAATATGCTCACACGTTAAATTGTAGTGCCTTGGGTTTAGTGAATGGAGAACTCCACATTGATTTCTGCCTTGTAAAGAAGTCAGGGAGTGAACAATGCTTACTGAACAGTTAGTATCATCTTCAAATGAATCACTTCCACTAATCCAGACACAGCAGCAAACCGCAGCTTTTTCTCAATGTGTAGCAATGTTGCAATTCAGTTGCTTTCTCCTGCAATGTTTTACTTTGAGGCTAAAAACGGCAGATCAAGAGTATAAGCTCATCCTCTTATGGCAGAGAAATATATGCAGGTGTAACCATGAACTTACTTCTGCTGCAGCCTTTACAGTCCAAATGGATACTTTAGTAGGTTTTGAAACACAAAACAGCTCTGTTCCAGCATAACCTAAATTAATCTGCTTATTAACCAGACCTGGCTAAGCCTATAGCATAATCTATAAAGAACAACATGAAAGAAAAGCTTTGCTGGAATACAGTCCAGCCTTTGTATGAATGAGGCTCCATCCACAATACTATGTAAATTTGTGAAGGTTTTCTGTGGAGTTGCAGATTAGTGAAGAATTTATTCTATTTCTTTGTTTTCCTTGTGATGTCTCTGCTCCATGGAGTTGAAAGAGTAAACCTTGACTTCTGTTTTCTCACTCAAATACTTGCTTGCAAACTATTTTAGAGCATTCAGTGCTGCCTGTTGTGTTCCTTTTGTATGGTCAGAAAAATCAGAACAGATCTTTCTTGCAGAGCAACGATACTGGTTTCAGCCTCTGAAAGTGGGAGAATCAATAAAATCCGGCACTCTTCTCCTGTCTTAGAGTTTTAACTAATGAGTCATTTAAACAGCACCAGCAACTGTCTGACCCCAACCTTTTCTTGGGATTGTTTCTTTTGATTCAGGTCCAGAAGGGCTGAGGCTGAATGGACTATCCTGTGTCCAAAATCACCAAGTGCTCATGCTTACCAGAGAGTTCTTTCAGACTTTCAGCAATGGCAAATACGTTTTACTTTTCTTTTTGCCCAGGACTTAGACAATCTCCAGAAGACTGTCAGTTAGAGCCGTATCACTACATTTTCAGGCTGTTTCCACCTTCCTTCCCATCCTCTCTAACCTCACACAGTTTTCTTCTCCCTTTGAATTAGCACACATATATCTGTTTTCTCTTTGCCCTCTTTGTTTTCCGGGAGGGCTGAAACAAAGTCTCTTGGTATTTGTTCCAGCCCTCCTGTAGCATATTTTCTGGTCTCTGTTATAAATGCAATTAAAGCCTTGAATGGACATGTTATGGTGTAGGTGAAAACTTGTGATGTTGGTTAGCTGGTTTATTTTGCAGTGTTTCAGCTCAAACAAACAGCTGCACCTCACCATAGTTCCTGTCTTCAAATGAACAGCAGGTTTTAGTTTTTATTGCCAGCTTTGGGCATGTGGTGTTGTGGAACTACATCCATCTGTGAATTACTTTTGCCCAAACCCTGAGCTGTGAAAATGTTGGACCTTCTGCAGGGTCTGGTATCCTGTAGTATTTAAGTCCTTATAAAATATAAATGAACTTAGGAAAAATCCTTCCTTCTTTCCCTGTGCAAAATCTAATGTCAGAAGGCCTTAAGGAAGAGTTACTATCTATTCTTTCTTGGAATAACATCTGAAGCCAAGCTCTACAAAATATTTGCTTGCTTTCATTTGGAAGAAGTTTTTCAGCAGTCAGAAGGGTTTCAGGTTTAGATGAAACTCTATTTAGACTTTTTTTTTTGATAATGTCAAAATGATGGAGCTTATTTTGCTGTATTAGGTGAATATTTATTTGAAACCAACATACGTTTGAAAACTGTATTAGTGCTTTACATGGCAGGTTTTTCTAAAATGTTCCTTCAGTATTCTTCCCACTGTCTCAAGGTCCAGAGCAGAGGTTTGTAGGGTATTGCATACACAGAAGAAAAAGACTTATGACCTGAATATCTTGAATCATAGAATCATTTAGAGTGGAAAGGACCTTTAAGATCACGGAGTCCGACCATTCACCTGGCACTACCAAGCCCCTAAGTGCCACATCTACACAGCTTTAAATGCCTCCAGGTATAAATACTTCACACTTCTCTGGGCAGCCTGTTCCAATGCTTGCCAGCCCTTCTGGGGGAGAAATCTTTCCTAATAGCCAATCTAAGCTGCCCCTGGCACAACTTGAGCCTGTTACCTCTTGTGCTATCACTTGTTACTCCTTTCAGGTAGTTGTAGAGAGCAAGGAAGGTCTCCCCTCAGCCTCCTTTTCTCCAGGCTGAACAGCTCCAGTTCCTTCAGCTATTTCTCATGAGACTTGTTCTTTAGACCCTTCACCAGCTTCACCACTCTTCCTTGGACTGGCTCCAGAACCTCAGTGTCTCTCTTGTAGTGAGGGGCACAAAACTGAACACAGGGTTCTAGGTGTGGCCTCACCAGTGCTGGGTACAGGGGGATGATCACTGCCCTGGGTATGCTGAGCACACTGTTTCTGATACAGGCCACCTGGGCACAAGCTGGTTCATGTTCAGCAGGCTGTTGGCCAACACCCCTAGCTCCTTTTTCAATACACAGCTTTTCAGCACTCTCAGCCTTCCCAAACTTTGCTGCCTTTTTTCTTTCTCATTTCCCATTGTTCAGGAAACAATTGTGACATCAACACACAAAACCTTTGAGAAGTGCTGTGTTTAAAATGCAGAATTAGCTTGTAATATCATGGAAAAGCAGCCTTAGATCTGTATCTGAGAGCTGATTAATCCCGAAGTGCAAGACGTTCAGGGCATAAATGCAAATTCTGTAGCTAGGGCCTTTCTGAACTTACAATGTACTGTTTCTGATCTTGCCTTTTAGAAATGTGTTTATGAACACTTTCCGCTTCTCCTTTAGTGATGCCAGGAGGGCACATTATCTGCTTCCTGCTGTAAATCATCAGAAACTTTCTTTTCCTGTGCTGTATTACTGTGAAAGTGAGAACAACTTAAAGAAATGAAAACAATTTCTCCTGTAGGAGATATTAGATAAAGGGAGCCTAGAGGATTTGTCATACTGTATTAGGATGTGGATTACATGGAATGACATTCTAGACCATTAGGCAAAATAAGCACAGCAGCAAATACCTTTCATTTCTCAGATCTGTGATACATTTTCCTACTTTGGATGATTAAATGATGTCCAAAGCAACAGTTCTGTTGGCTTTGCTGAGCTGGAGTGGGACCTTCAAAGCCAGCAATGGCCTGTGTTCAAAGAGATTAAGCATTGCAGGCCACCAAGAGAAGAGCCAGGACAGCTGCTCCTGCTTACTTGTTCTTTTGAAAATGTTAACACAGTGAAAATAACTTTATAGACTCCTTGCCTAGCCTTCAGTAGGCAACTGGAGGCCCCCATCTTGCCAATTTCTGAAGCTGCAAGAATTAAGAATGAAAGCAAGCTATTAAATGAGTCCACAATGATATAGCTTCATGTACTGCTCATATGGCAATAACCGAGTTCATTAACTGTGTTAGTGCTTGAAAAATCACTGAACACACTGTTAAGCAATTAATTTTTAAAGGAATTCTTAGAAACATGAGACCTCTGATCTGAAAACTCTCTGAAAACTCAGAAAACAAAATCATGAGAGTTACAGTTTCTGTTGAGCAAAGAGGTTTTCAATTTCATCCTCTCTCATAACAAGTTAAAAAGTGCTTACATTTTCCAAATTACTACTAAATATCTAGCAAAACACAGGATCCTATAAAACTAGTTCAAGTGAAATGCCTCATGCCAGAATAAATAAGATCATTAGTCACCTAAATTACCTTTCCCTTTCACTGCCCCCCATATTACAAGTTCTGCTTTAAGGGAGAATCACTTCTACTCCCCTTCTGGACCTCAACTGTTGTGCCCAGTTGGAGCTGGGATGGGTAAGGAGGATAATTGCAGTGATATAGTAATGTGCTTGAGGGACAGGACCTTTCCTGGATCATGTTTTCCCCAGGGGAGTTTTCAGCTGAATCCCAAGGGTTCACTGCAACTCTTTCACTTTACACTAGCCTGGGCGTCCCACAGATGAGCAGCAACCAAAGTCTTGGCACTTACCCTAAATTAAGATGTGAATGGTGTGGATTTTTCCCTAGTCTCCTTTTATTTACAGTCTGTAAAGAAAGGATCAGCTTCTTTAAATGTGGATGCTCAAACGGTAATTTTTGTTTAGGGAATAAGATGCATGATGTTGGTCTGTTCCTTTCTTCTTCTCATGCCATTCACCATTATTATCTGCTGAAATCAGAGCTTTTCCTCACCTAGCCACTTTTTTTGTGGTGTGAAGTCTGAATTGTCACTGTCCCCCCAGTTAGCAGAATAAATTAGAACAAGTCTTGAGGTGGACAATGTTGTGTACAAAGAAGTGATTGAAACTGTAAATATATTGAATTTTTAATATATGAATAAAATAGATGATGCTCTGAAAGCTTTATCCCAATAATGTGTGTGTGTGCCTTAACTAAAATTGACTTTCTCACAAACATTTTGAGCATATACTTGACTTCTTTTAAACACTTGTTTTAATTTCCTCTTGCTCTTTGGAAAGGAAATGAAGTTTGTTTGGTCCCCTTTGAGGAATAAATCTGAAAAGTTACTCTGGCTTTCCTAAACCAAGCAAGACTTGAAATAGCCATCTCTTCTGAGTACTCTCTGCAAAGGCAGAGTTATCTTGCTAGATGCAGGCAGAGATAAACCCTACAGAAAAAACCCAGCCTGCTCTCAAACCTCAGCATGGCAGTCCATTCACTGTTCACAATAGGAAGATGACATTTCAGAAGAAAAGCACTATACCTTAGACACCAGCTATCAAACAAGCACAGAGAATAGTTCAGAGTTAACATCTGTGTAATGGAGACCAGATAATAGCAGCAGTTCCTTGGGAGAGGCTCACTTGCACCTCTTGTTCTTTCTTTCCTACCCACTGTATTCTCACCAGCTACATGTTGGCTCCAAACTGCTGCAGGTTGATTTAAGAGGTGCAGAACGAGCCCAGATCAGCTTGTGTGCGTCCATCAAACTTCAACCACCTGTCTCAGAAGGCTCTCTTTTTTTTCTAAAGCCCAGATGACAGCAGGAACAAAAAGGTTATGAGAATCTTACATTCCTTTGTACTAATTTCCCACTGCTAATTATCTATTCTTGCTGCTATTCTCTTCCCTGCAACTCATTTCACAAACATCCTTTAGAAATTTCTTTCTTCTGTTTCTTCTTTAATTGTCCCCTTATTATTCTTTATGTGGGAATTATCCCACCGTATCTGCCTGGTGCCTTCCAGGTCTCATGTAACTTTTCTCAAAAAAAAAAAAAAAAGGGGGGGG
>NDXB01010147.1:198549-227076 GCA_002631895.1 Agapornis roseicollis
TTTTTTTTTTTTTTTTTTTTCTGGCTGCTTGATAAAGAGGGAGTGGATTTTAAACACATTCATCCTCCAAAGCCTTGCTATCAGAAGACACTAAGAGAAAGCCATGGGAAAGGGAATCCCTGAATATTTCATCCACCTTTAACAACAGGATTTAGAAGATTTTAACAGCTTCTGGGAAATAAGGCAGACTGTTTCAGAGATTCCTGTGTTTTCATTATATTGAAATAGGCTGCCTTTGAGTATTAAAGAATATTATTACCTGGGCAGAGTCCTAGTTAAAGAGTTTTGTTGTAGTTGTGAGTTAGAAAACAGCATTATTGGTAGCATCCACATTTATTTACTGCACTGTGAGTGCAAGTATAGTGAATTTGATGAGTAACAATTGAAGAAAAATTAGCCTACACTTTCTTTTCCTGAATCTTTGCTGTTAGTACTACCCCATACTTCATACTTCAGTCTGACCGAACTTCCTTCTGATTCTGTGGTGGCCCTGAATCCTAACAGTGCCAGTAGATAGGCTTTTGATGCAAATCTTAAGTATTCATAATGCTTTCAGATGTTTTCTCTGTACTTTTCTGCAGCTTGTCAAACTTTCCTAGCTCTGTAATACCTTCTTTTTGTTTACCTCTAACATAAATCACAGTTACATTTTGCCTTCAAGTAGATGTCTCTGCAATATGCTTCTGCCTGCCTTCCATTGTGCTGCTTGCTGATTTGTTGTTTGGTACGGGTTATTTCTTATTTAATTCTCAGGAAAGGATGATATTATTGATGACTTTCACTTACCTAGAGTATACCGTCTCTTTTTTTTTTTTTTTTTTTTTTTTTTTTTTTATTAATTCTTTTTTTACTTCCTCCTTTGGAAGGGGTTGTAGTAAACTCTATTAAACATGAATGTTTATCATACAAAGAATTTGGATTATTTCATCAAACATAAAGCAAGTTCTTTGAGATGCTTTTCTTGTGGAAAAATGACAAAATGTGTAAATGGGAATATTTATATGNTTTTGCAATGAACACTCTCATGCCTGCTTCTCTGTTACTTTTACACTTTGAAAAAACATTTTCACCAACATTATCTCCTCTGTGGTTTTTTGGCTGCACATAGGTAGTCATAATGTTTCATATCCCTTATTGAGCTCCTTTTAAAATTAACATTTATCTTCTGATACAGCTGGTATTAGGTGTGATTTGGGACAGGTACCATTGTACAGGAGACTAAAGATGAAAGACATTCAGACATCTTATTTTGTCTGGTTGTTCTTCTAGCAAAATAGATTATGGCTTGTTAAGCCATTTTCTGATTTCCTTGATTTTCATGAAGCGCCATGAAAGCAAACAGTTGCTAATCTGAGAGCTGTGATAAAAATACCCCAAAGAAGACTGAGCCAGGGTTACACAGGCAGTCTTAATCAGAAACTTTTTTGCTTTTGAGATTTTCACTTGACAAAAACATTCTTTTAAAAGGCAGCTGTTATTTTGCCTGTGAAGCGTAAATTCTTCTGATACTTCTTTCCAGCCCCAAGTCTGACCTTCTGCTCTACCTTTCTCATCCCATCTGTTTCTTTGCCAGACTTGTCTCTTCCCTGGCCTTATATCTCCCTCCACATTTTTCCAGCTTCCAGTGTAATTTTTCTTATCCACCCAATCCTTTCAGGATTGCCATCTGAAATTTCCCCTCTGGTTATCCCAGTCTCACATCAGCATGCTCTGGGCTCCTCAGCTGCTATTACACTCTTTGTAATAATAGCACCTCCACCTTCTCCCAGTGCATTGATCCTTGTCCGGTCTTTTCCCCTTCCCTCTTGGCTACATCCTTCCCAAGGTACATTTTCTCTCCAGTTTTAGTGTTCCCCATCCCAAGACACTTTCATATCCTTCCTTACCAGGGAGAAGGACCACTTCTACCATTCTCATCCTAACCACCAGTGTATTCTCTTTTTCCTTTCCCCATGCACCATCCCATGTTTTCCCATCCTCAATCCTTTCCACATCGACTTCATCTCCTTTGCCACACTGTAGACAGACCAACCATCCTGCCAAGGTACTTGTTTCAAAGTCCAGAATCACAGGATCTGTTTAAAACAAAAATCACCAGTATTCTTTAACATGACTCTTGGAAATGATCGAACAAGTAGAACTGAAAAAGTTCTCCCCTGAATTGTATTGGATTGGAACCTTGTTGTGGAAAATTTCAACAACATAGCTGAAATTAGGCAACTTATAATGGAAAGGGTCCAGCACTTCCAATAGAGAACCTACTGGGAAAATACAGTAGCTGCTCTGTTTTTTGTGCCCATTTTCCACAGTCATATTAATTTTATAACTGGTATTATAACTATAGCCACTGAAATTAGTGACACACATTAGAGAAAACAGGGCAATATCTAGCTTTTGGGGATGGCAGGAAACATCTACTGCATTGTTCTGTAGTAGTATTTTTGTAGAAAAATTATTAAAAAAGAGACAAGGCTGACAAAAAAAATAATAACCTATTAGCAGTGAATAAATAAGTTTCCTTGTACATCCAGCTTTTCCATGCTTTCCATTGATAATCTTGTAAGTGCAAACACTGAACACGTTTCCTCATTCATACCTGAAAGTAAATGGTCTATAGTTGCCAACTACCCTGTAGCAATAAGCTCTTAAGACACAAAGAAACCTTTGGAGACAGATTACTTTCTGAACCATGTGCATGCACAGGGAAAATGGCAGTTGCGTGTATGATTTTACATCTATTGATGAAAGTACAAATCTATTTATAACCATCTAGCCATTTTTTTGAGCACCTCTTTGGCTAAATGAGTGCCTTTAACATGCATTGTTCACATGTGACCCAAAAAAAGTTTGGGTTTTACTGGTTTTGGAAAAAGGCTTGATAAAATGGAATATGGATTCCCTTCTTCTTGGGCTTGTGAAGAATGCCAAAAGAGAAAAAAACACACGTGTATCTTGACTCTATAAAATTTATTTTCTCTAAGTATAATTTATTTTAATTTCAAGAAACAACATGATTCTATTTCCCTAGATGGTAAAAAAAGAGTGAGCAAAACCCTACAAGTAGGAGGAAGAACTAGGAGCAGGCATTTCTTTTTCATTTACTCTAGTTTTTATTTTATTGTTTGATTGGGATTAGCTTTAATTATGCTAATGCAACAGGATGTGAGGTAAATAAAAAGGATGTGGGAAGGGGTTTGTACAGGTAAGTGCTACTTCCTTGCTTGTATTATTTCTCTTGTCCTCAGGACTCTCAGAGCTGGTTACTGCTAGCATCTCCTTCTAAAATCTTTTCAGTTCATATTTTTCTCCTTAACATTTCAAAGAAATTTATGTAAAAAGGGGCTGTAAAGAAGTTACTGCTTTTAGTGATAATCACTGATGTTAAGAAATCTCTCTGGGGCACCAAATTTTCTCTAATACCCATAATACAAATTATTATCTGAAAGAAAATCAGAAATAGAAAACTTAAAGGAAAAAAATAATGGTTAAATAATGATTTAAAATAGTAAAAGACAATATCACTTGCCTCATACTACCTCATCCTCAGACTACCTGGCTCCCACAAACAGGTTATCTCTAATGAAAAAAAATAATTGATTTTTCCTAAGACATGTCTGGTTTATGTCTTTAAGCTCTTCTGCTACCATCTTGATGTATATGTTTCCTTTTTTCTTTAAAAAAGGGATTCTCCACCAGCTTGCTTGCAAACATCTGCCTTGATCTTTTATCTAAGTAAATACATTGAGTGAAAAGTCCAGTTGAAGTCTGAACCTTTACAGGCCTGTTTGAATGGCTTTCAGAACAAGACTATGATTTCAGAGTGTTAATGTTTTTTTCAGAACAGATATCAAGTGTAGTTAACTAGTAAGATATTTTTGTTGGTTTGGTTTTGCTGTTTTCTTTTTTCATTCCTAGTTGAAGTAGATAGATAGTCACCTGCTGGTTTGAGGCTTTACCGGTGTTTTGGGGAACAAAATCTTCGACTGCGTGGATTGAATTTACTGTATTAGATATATTTGCTTTCCTCTAGATCTGTTGCCTCCCTACATACCTGAGCAGCAAGATGTGAACCTGGGGAAGGCTGACTGCTGAAGGAAATATGTCGGAAGCATTGGGCTGCAGGGGGACAGAGTCTGGATTCCCCAGCAACACTATGTGTTCAGGTAGGTTTACATTGTGACTGTTCTCCTCCATTAACAAATATTTTACTTGCTTAATTAACAGATGCCTTGATTTTAATGTATCTTTTCTTAAGAATCCTGAGGATGCTTTTAGCTCTTATTTTCCACCCTTGGATTTTGTTGAAGATTCTGGCAAACCTTCTGTGTGGTTATTCACTTTGGGCATGTCACTCTTCTCCTCTTGCATGACATATGAAGAGAAACTAATTCAAAGTGTTCATTGTTTATAGCTGGGTTTTTCAGTTCTTTTAGCTTCAGGGTTTAGAGCTAGAGAACAGCTAATCAAAGGCTAGTGCAGAAAACTGTTTTCAGCTGTCTCTTTATAGGTTTCACATTTTTTTCAGGCATATTCCCCCTCTCTAATCCAGTCCCCTTCCCTAGAACCATGAGGAATTCAAAGGCAAGTTTAAATTTCCAGAAAGGCATGTCTAGCTACAGGAAATTAAGGGCTGGTGGGCCACTTTTAGCTTTGTGCCCTCCATTCTTTCACTTAGGTATTCAGTCATTGTTGATAGTTGCTTCCAGGATTAACACACTTTGCTCACTCATAACCCCACGACTGTTCTCTCCAACTTTAAACGTGTTTACTGCCTACTTGTAACCAGGGAGGTGCATATAGCACTTCAGAGAGAAAACAGCCCTCTTTATGGCCATGGCTTAAGCCAAAGCCGGTTACACATTTCTCCCTTTGTCCTCTTGAAAGGAGAGATCTGTTTCCTAAACAATACTGTTTATAGCTTCACCAGATGAAAACTATCTTATCCTTTCCACCGAGACTCAGTGATAGCTACTGTCTTGCTACAAAATTAAGAAAACAGAACTTAGTTCAACTTCAATGCTTGCATAGACACCATGCAAATTTTCTTCAAATGAGCCAGGAAATTCTAAATATCATCTCACTGCAAAGGAATTGCTGTCTCCAAAGGTCAGTTTAGAAATGTTGTGACGTGCCATGTCCTGTAATATTGGCTGCATCTCCCAGAAACTGTGTGAATTCTGGATGGATGGGATAACTGCTCAGGCAGGAGTTATATATTCAGCACAAAGTAAAGAGACAGTTTTAAAATTACATAAACCTAGCAAAATGAGTTTTCTAATGATCAGACTACCAATCCAAACAATCATGTTCTGTAAATTCTATATGGAATACTGCTGCCTATTTCAAGAGAATGTACTTTGAAATGTGTTGCTTGAATTGAGTGAACATCTATATAAGCCTGATTTGTATTTTAATTTATAGTCTAGTTCATGTAGCCATTTTTTCCAGTGATTTCTGTACTAGCAGAAAAATTATTCCTGTGTTACTGGGGAAATGACTTTGGATAACACTGTCCCCAGTCCCTGGAAACTATCTTATTTTTTAATTACTTGGGAGATTGAGAAATAAATCTTCATTGCTTTATACTCAGTGACAAAGGCAAGTGAGCAGAATGACGAAAGGATAGATTAGGATCTTCCTATGGTAAAAAAGGGTATGAACAATTTTCTGTTGTAAATCCTGTATTTCGTTTCTTAGGTGAATATGAAGCATTTGAAATTCAATGTAATATTCTGTACCAGAGCCTGCTTCTTAAGGTTTCTATTGACGCATTTCAGTTTTGTTACTAGATTAACAAAAGAAAACCTGACAAAAGGGTGAATGTAAATTCTCTGCATACCTCACAGGGAGAGTAGTCACATGCATTTATCTTATTAATACACATTCCTCCGAAGTTCCTTCAGAAAATTACTTCAGAGAAGCAGCCTATCAATGAATGCTACAATTACCTTTAAAGTATATAAGATAAATTACCAACCAACTTCCCCAAACTTACTCTAGATAGATTTTAGATAAAATATTGCTTTACTGCTTCATTACTCACAGGATTTACACTTTAAGATTAGAAACTTGCCTGAAATAGAGTTTTTCATTTTAGCTCCTTCATGGGATGTCTTTTTACAATAAGTCCATGAAACTGTCAGAGCTTTTATAATATTATCAGATTTTCATCCCATTCCCATTTTGGTAGAGCAGGCAACAGCTCCTGCTGTTAGACAAGCTTGGATCATGAAACTTGGCTTTCTAAAGCTAGGCTCCCAGCTGTATTGGGAAATTAGTGAATTGTCCTGCAATCCACTAAAACTTGCTAAAAGGTGCTGCTTGACATTATATTTGGAAAAAATTTCCTCTGAACAATTTCTTCTATAGGCTGAAAGTGTATTTTGTTTTTTTATTTTCCCCATCATTCTCTCCATAGGGAAGGTGTATTCTTCAAGGCTCTGCTGGTCTTCCTATGTCTGATTAGAGACAAAATGATACACAAGGGTAGCCCACATGTGTACAGGTGATTCATCTAACTGTTTGAGCTTAAAAATGCTGGCAGAAATCTATATGAAAAGCTGAAGGCTAGCTTTTCTGTGGTCTTCTCCCCATGAGCCACTGGTTTTTGCACCCTGAGCGCTGCCTTTGTTCATATTGCAGGCCTGGCTGGAAAGTAGTATCTCCTGCTGAATGTTCTTTAAGGACTTCAGGCAAAAGCTGAGACACATTTGAGCATGGTCCTGTATTACCACTGCCTTAACAGAGCTAGGGAAGAACAGGTTTCATTTGCTAGGGCTGCTACTTTGTCTCTTTTAGCTCAATTCACTGTGACACTCTTCTGCACCAAATTGTCCTTATCCTTGATTCATGGCATTGCAGGAAACTCTAAAAAGAATCTGAGTCCTTTCTGAAAACTTTTCAATTATTTATTCATGAATTTAAAGATGAATTTGGAATTAAGTAGAGTCAGGAATTAGTCTCCGTAGGGGTCTCTCGCAGATTGCTACATTCTTCTGGATCCAACTGTGCCTGCTAAGTTTCCTTAATTTGATTTCTAAGGGAGTCCTGTACCAAGTTGCTTGCAAGAAAAAAGTGATATTATTTCTGCAGAATATTACCTCTATCTCAGATATAAAAGAAATTAAAAATGCTTACTTTTCCCAGGTTGGTGTTAAGTGAGAAAGCTGGTGTTGTAGAAGCACTTTTCAGTGCCAGTTTTGCATGGGTAAATGGAATAACTAGAATCCTATGACATTATTTCGACTTACTTGTCTAGTGTTGTCTAATACAGGCAAATAGTAGTCCCTACTAAAAAAAGGACCAAATAGTCCAACACAGCTCTTCATGAAAGACACTTATAAAGAAACATAAATAATGAAAGGATTGTTCTCCAGAGAAATTTAGCTACTACAAGCCCTATTTTTAATTTTGTTTCTTGTTGGCATCCTCCACTTACACTGAAAGCATATAACACTTTAATCTACCCAAAAGGTGTAAATTAAAAGGAATTACTGAATTTCCTTTGCTGACACTTCATTACATATTTTCACTAAACACACTGAACCTGCTTTTTATTTTTATAGTAACTTAATAAAAGAAAGTAGGCTTACTACATTTCAATTAGATTTGTCTAAAAAAGGGAGGTAAAGAAAAGAGAGTAGTAAGTATAGGAAATAATTGAATAAAAGATAATGGCAAATAATTTTCCTTGGTAAAATCTGGTACAGACACAAAACTGAATTTCCTTGTATCCCAAGTAAAACCTCAAATGAACCATTGCTGATTGAATGAGAAGCTCACTATTTGTCTATTTAAGCCTATGCTGGGTTATTACAGTGAATGGATTCCACAGGCTATGTATTTGAGAGCATGTGGTCAGTCCTGCGTTCTTTTCACTGAGAGAACAACGCTTAAATAATAAAAATCCATTGAAAATAACAGTAAAAAAACTGCTTTAGGCAATTCCATAGTAGAAAACACTATTTTCTTGAATTAATTGTAATCTCATATGAAGTGCTATAAGAGGGTACAGAATTATAGGTTCGTGTTGTTTATTTAAAGTATAGGGTTATGTCAAGGTAAAGACTAATCAAGCATGTGGAGATGAGAAGGAAGAGTAAATGTTTGCTTTCATTTGTTATCTTTTGATACTACTGTCAGACAACTCAAGATAACAAGCAGGATCCTAAGTGTGGTTTTGCTCCTCCGCACCATACTGTTTTGTCTCTTTTTTTGTAGAGACAAATGTTTAAATGTGTATCTTTGCACGTGTAAAGATATTAGCAAGCTGCAGAAAATTCAGCCATCAATAGTAGTGTAGCTCTGGGAAATGTTCATGAACTAACCAGCTGAGGGAGCACAAGCCATCGGTTTTGCATCAACGGCACTGGATTTTAGGTGACTTCAAGAAGAAGCAGTATGGCAATCCTTATGTCTGCTTCACAGAACTCTTCAGTGAAACATCTGAGGGACTTTTTTTCATCTGGAATAGTTTGGGTCAGGATTGATTTGACAGTAATGATTTCTAAAGGATTGGGCCGACTTGCTACTTTATCTAATATTCTTGCCAAGAATATATATGCATATATTTAATTGAAACTTATTCCCAGACAGCAGTGTTTGATTTCAAAGGTCTGAGGTGAAATCCTGGACCACCTGAAGTTAGTGGGAAAGTATAATTTATGGGATAAGAGCAAAGTATTCAACCTTCACCTAAATACAGAGTTATATCACCAGGTGAATATAGGAATAGTTGTTTTATACCAGACCTTCAGCCTGCTCAGCCCATGGTCCCAGAACAAGCAAGCTGTGGTCTTCTCTTCAGCTTTAAACTGCTAAGTGTCCATACAAGGGTGTGCTGTGCTGTAACTGAAGCAGTGCAGGTTCCTATGCAGAAAAGCCCATTGAACTCTCTTTGCAGACCATGATTATGTAGATAGGCAGTACTGAGAAAAGCAGCACTAGTAACCACTAACACATGTGAAACTCTGGTGGAAGGATATTGTTTCCATTATAGTTTTGTTCTCTGCATCTACTCTGAAGTGTCGGATTCCAGTTTGATTTCTTTATTAGGAGAGCTGCTATTTCAGTAGTAATGAGCAATAGAAAAAAAACCCAAACCAACAACAATGACAACAAACAAAACAAAAACCAACAACAACAAACCCCCACAACAACAACAACAAACCCCTGGCAATGGTTGTTTGTTTAAAAACGTTAGCATTGGTTAAACAGTGTCTAACACTAGTGCCTGAGATGGGTTCTTTTCATTATGCTTTACATTTATGGAAAATAAGGGTCTGCCTGTTTTCACAGAAATTGGTTAATTCATCAGGCCAGAAAAGATACATATACTAGTAATGCTTCTTCTTTTCAAAAAGAAATAAAACACAGACTCCATTCTTTGTAAAGAAGCTAAGGTATGCCTTCATTCTGCTTAGCTACTGCTATCACCCATCATTTTACAATGACTTAGTGTAAAATTGGTTTCCTATTTCCTGAAATAGAAATATGGTCTCATGTTGCTGTAAAGCACAATCCACCTCCAGATCAAAATATGATGCCTTCATATATTTTGTTCATAGGAAGTATTATAGGATACCTGCATTTTTATAGTATTGAACTTATATGGCTTTCTTCAGATTTATGAGAATAAATAAGCCCCAGTTCACTCTTCTTTGTCTTTCCCTTAAGGAAATCATGCTTGAACTTATTTTTTGTTTGTGCTTCAGGAAATTTCTTCTCTTCCTGCCTTGGGCAAAAGTGGAGTAATGGAAATAAAAATATGCACATAATATTAAAGGAGAAAATCTTTGTCCAAAAGGAAATGATAAAGAATGCTTTAAGGGTAGATTAATTGTGGTTTAACTACTAAAACTTTGCTCCACAGTCTCTGCTCATGAGAATTAAACTCCTTTTGATAAGAAAAGTGCTTTCATTAGGTCTTGTGTAATTAGTCCAGGAAATGAGATAGATGGATTTTGAGGTGACAGTGGAATGTGAAGGTTAAATGTTGAAATCTGACCATCAGTCTGAACATCTGACCATCAGGCTGAACAGGAGAAGCTTCTGCAGCTGCCAGCACAGGTAAGCTGCATTTTTCTGCCAGAATGAGACTCTCCACCACTGCCCCCACTTTTCAAGCATCACAAATGATGAAGCAGTTGAGGTCAGATCTTTGTTTACAAGGCAAGTCAAAGGCATATTTTGCTGATGCTCTAAGATTTTGTAAACTTGATGAAGGGATTAGCATGACTTAGGACCTGTGTGCTGACATGAGCAGTGATAGAGGCAAGGGAAGATAATATTTCTGTATTACATACTTTTTGAAGCATTGCTTTTTCAGTCTTGACCAGAATGACTGCATTCCTGCTAGATCCAGCATGTGCCAGATGCTTCTCATTCAACGTTTGATTTCCTGAAGATGCTGTGGTGGAGTCACTAGGTGAAATAGGAAATTTATAATAGAGACAAGTAAGTCTCACTCTATTATTTGGTGGCTCATTGATCCTGATTATAACTGAGCATAACAGCAAAACTTTCCTATCAGAAACCCAGAGGGTAAGTTAGTGAGGAAATAGTGGACCCCTTTCATTTTCTGCCCATGTAAGACTCTGAAATGAGTTGTATGGAAGATGTGCACACTGTACTCTCATAGGAATCTGGTACAGGGACTCCACTGGGCTATTGGCCTTGAGTTTTGAGCAATTAGGGGCAATAATTCTCCTAAATGACAGCAATGTAGGATACCACTGGAAGGTGATGGTCAGTAAACTTAGCAGCAAAGCGCAGAAAGTGCAGCTGGCAGAGTTACACCATGAAAGCACACCTGTGCACGTTAGGAATGTCTCATGGGCTTAACCCCATCTAAGGATGGCAAAAAGAACTATCCAATCCAGTCCAATTCAGCCCTGCTTCTTCCTTGCCCCTGTATCATCCATCTCCTGACTGGGTGAATACGGGAATGAGTGCTTCACCAGGAGATTGGTGGGCACCCTCAGCTGGGAAGAAGGAGATTACAGGTATAAGCATCTCAGAGAACTGCAGTGTACAGCATGTTATCCCCAGAATGCCCTTGCAGCACAGCAACCTCTGTGTCAGAGCAGAAGAAAGCAAAGTTCCAGGTGAGGTCCTGTGTCAGTGTGGTTGTGCTGCATCCCTCTTCCTCTCTGTCCAAGTCTGTTCCTTGTCCACTGGAGGCAGGATCTCAGGGCAGGGAGCAGCAAAATGCTGCCGTGGCTAATGTGCTTCTGAGACCTGTTCCAGTGCACCATAGGTATATTAACACCATCAGAGCTTACACAGGTGCCTTTAACAAGGTAAACAGTATTTATGACTAGAAGGTTTTTAGTTGTATACTGGGCCTTACCTAAGAAGAGAAATAACTTGCTGGATTCATACATTTTCAGGCTACAGATTTCAAAGCTGTTCCTCTTCATTGTCTCAGTTCATGGGAAAGAGTCTTTCCTTTCTTTCTTCCCTCTTTTAGGGAATAGAGATGGGTTGGAAGGCAAGTTTTCTTCTGTACCATTTCCCTTATCTGCCTTACTCTGTGTTCAAGCAGATGCCAGGACTGGCTCAAAGGAAATAGTGGAGGAGGAGAGCAAGGTCAGTTTGTGAGCAGTTTGCATGTGGAGAGGCTCAGCTGTATCATAAAACTACACCTTGGGCTCACTGGGATGAATAGGGCAGTTCAGTGGTCCTAGTGCTACTGTTCCAGGTGCTCTGCACCTGTTATTCTGCTCAGACATTGGCCTTTTTCTTTGCACCCATAACCATTATAGATGCTGGTTAAATAGACCTAATATTGTGAGTGGTGAACTAGGAGTTCAGGAAAAAAGCTGGTTTGCCATTCCTCTGTTTTCCTGGATAATGACATAAAACCATTCAGCATAAAACATGACATAAAACCATTTTAAAGTTTCATATTTCTGTGTGGTTGGACTGCTCAATTTCCATTGTAAATAATGAGATTTTGTTAATCAAATTCTCCAGACAATTCAAGAGTTTTGCCCACAGACTCTTGGATCCCTTTGGTTATTATAATAAGCATATTTTTTACTCATTAGGAGCTGATTAGGTGAATGCTGCAAAGAAATAGAAAAGAAAAAGACTAGAAATCTATGGCCACCATATGAAAGCTGAATTTAAAAATACTGCTAGGCAGTCTTAAAGAAGCCCTCCAGCCCTACCACACAACAGACCATGTAATCTCATTTTAAATCTCATTGAATCAATCATCCTAGTGCTCCCTCCAATCTTAGGATGGAAAATATACACCTACTATCAGGTACCATATTCACACCTGTAACCCTTGCTCTCAAGTTATGATCAGCTTCAAAGGAATTGCTTATGGAAGCGAGAGGTATGTGCTTTGCCTTTTCTTTGTTTCTCTATTCTCTTCTTTGCAATTAAGCTGACTAATTTGTCCTACTTTGACAAAAACCGTCTTGCCAATTATTTTCTAACAGCATTAAACCTGTAGTAGCTGTCAAAAATATCCAGATGTCACTGAACTGATTATCTGTTTCGTTGTCTAATACAAAATGTATTCTAACACATTCAGTTTTTTGTTAGAGTTACCAAAAGCAAACAAAAATTCTCTTCAAGAAGTAAAGTATCACCAGGAAACAGTGCCAATCTTGCGTCTGAAAGATGATGGCTACAGTCTCCTCTGCCATGGGTTCATGTGACAAGAGGCAGAAGGGCACGTCCAGCAGCCAGCTGAGCAGACACTTATAAATATATCCAGCAGAAGAAATGGAGAGATGCCACTAAAGTACACTCTGAAGGACCTCGTGTTGGCCTTTGGCTATTAAAACCAGCTAGAGTGGCTAGGGGTCAGAAAGGGGAACAGGGGAGTTCAGGAGTTGTCTGGTAAAGATGTCCCTTGCAGTGGCGCCATGGGGGGGAGGCAACCAAAGGGAAAGGAAGAGTTGGCCACAGCGTTTGCTTTGGCCTAATTTCAAACAGAGCACCTTCAGACTCTGTTTATACAATCCTGTCTTTCATGAGCTGTTCTAATTTCTTTAACTAAGGGTCTGCAAGCCCTAAAGGTCTGACTTATCCCATGGAAATCAGAAGAAATGCAGTCTAGAGAGCTGATGTGGACTTGATCACATGCTTTGTAAATTTCCTATTCAAGCCAGCTCTATTTTAAGACACAGTTGAGCAAGGACTGCAAGGATGCATTGCACTCTGATGGGTCACAGCTGCCAAGAGGGTAGTGGCACAAACATTTTCCAAGCACAAAGTAATACACTCCTAATAAGTTACAGCAAGGTCTACTTTAATAATCTTATGGTTTGTATGTATAATATGTAACTTTACGTTTTGATAAGTACTTGCACATCATAAGTATTGCCCATACCTTGTAGCTGGGCCACTACATGTTGAATATGCAGAAATATTTCCCTCACTAACATTTGTAAAACAAACATTATACTTCTTTTAAGAAAGGTGAAACTCTTTTAGAGGTCTGGCATCTTGGAGAGGAACAGTTAGCTAGTTTGATAAGGCGGGAGCCTGAAATGTAGCCAGCATGGTGAAAATTTTCCAATCATATGGGTGCTGAGAGCTGCACACCTACATCTTCTTGAAACTGCATGTTTGATCTGGGCCCATACATGAAGGCTCTGCTCAGAGTAAGGCTTGTGAACACCAGCCACTTGATATCAAAAGTACCTTCTCCTGACCCAACAGCACAGTGCTTTCGGTCTCAGCAGCTGGGCAGGGCATCCTCCCAGTGCACAGCCAGCCCCAGAGCATCCCATCCATAGCACTTGGACAGCTGTCCCAGGGACAATGAGAAGCTGATATGACCCTGCCACTTGGTTAGGAGGGGAGGAAAATAGCCCAGCAAAATTGAATATGGGCTTGAGGCTTCTGCCAGCTTTTATTCCTGTGTCCTGTGGCTTTGGAGGGATCGTTTGCATATGGCACACATTTTACTGATGTATCTGCCTCAGCACTGTAATGGCCCCATGTTTCAAAACCTGTAAAATTTTTGCATTAGCCAAGGCATAGATTCACCTGACCTAAATTCACTCTCAGTCCCAGTGCTGGCTGTTTCAAATTACCTCAATGCTTTTAAAGGCTTGCAATGAGGCCATAGCACCCCACATACTAATGTCCCTGCCCTGAAGTAGGCAAAGCTGCATGTTTCATCTCATAAGGATGCTATGAAGACAAACTCTTCAAAGACAATGCAGTATTCAGACAATGTAGAAACAAGGTCAGATAAATACCTGTATACCTACATCCACATGTAGGTAACCTGTTACTTCTGCAAACATGAAGTGTCACTGCTGCCACTTGTTTACCTTCAGTGATATTTGTATTACTGAAGACAAAGTCTGGCTCCTTTTTGAGGGCTAAACTTTGGGGTATCCAACTCTGAAAGTGTGAGGGGATATTCTCCAAAGGCCTACAGTTTTGTTTGTACTTTTACTCACAAGAAATTTTCCAGTAAAGGATTATACCTTTCCCAACAAATCTTGCCTTTCTTTCCTTCAGACTAACACTGTTGGAAAGTTTCCATATAGTCAATCAGATTATTCCAGAGCCTGGACTGAATTTGGATCAGTAAATTTAAGGATAATGAAAGCAAAGCAGTGTGTCAGAACTCTCACAAATACCTGTTTGTGTGGAGCCTGATATTGTTCTCAACATCTCTGAAATAAAATGTAATCTACTTCTGTGCTCCACCATAGGGTAGTGTTTGAATCCAGACAAAGAAAGAAATTATTCTGAAACAAGATGTTAAGATGCCCCAGGAATACCAAATCCTGTATTTAGTCTCAAACCCAACAGCTTCTTTATCAAAACAGGGTAGAAAAGCATCTTAGGATAAAATCCTGGAAGGTGGTAGAAGAGCAGTATTTCATGATATGACTAGAAAGACCTGGTCCAGCTTTGATGCCCTCCTCTGGATGCATTCAAGGACCTTCATGACCTTAAACTGTGGGGCCCAGAACTGCACCCAGTACTCAGGGTGAGGTTGCACCAATGCTGAACACATCAGGATAATCACCTATTTCGACCAGTTGATCATGCTGTTTGATGCACCCCAGGATGCAGTTCACCCTCTTAGCTGCCAGGGCACATTGCTGACTCCTGTTGAGCCTGTTGCTGACCAGCACCCACATGTCACTTTCTGCAGGGCTGCTCTTGCTTTAACTTAATGTCACAATACACAGAAAAAATAAGTGTTTTGAATAACAGGGTGTCAAGTAGAAAGAAAACAAATGTTTGAAGGTGGCTTTCATAACCTTGCAATAAAAAAAAGTATTGGACTTCAAAGCTGATTTACACTATCTGTTCCATTAATCTTTGTCTCAGTAAAAATGAAGTAATGTGTGAACCTTTAAATGTAAGTAAGAGTTTTTGTTTCTGATTTAGTGTATTCGAGAGATTCTTTCACATATTACACCAGTGTGAGTAATAAAACCCATTTCAGTATGTTAGAAAACGGGTATTTGTTCAGGCCAGAAGTTCAGTAGCTGTGGAGGTATCATTAATCTATTTTTTCTGAGCCTGCTGGCTGGCTCAGAAAAAAGTAGATTAATGGTGGCTGTCATCTTAAGTGAACTACCATGTGACAGAAATGTCATAGAGCAATACAAGATATTCCAGACCAATTCTAAACATGGCTCAGTGATTTCTCCTACAACCACAAGCTTTGGTGTTTAGAAATGGAAGCTCTGCTGTGGGATCCAAGGTGAAATACTAAACAATTTTAGAAGAGATTTAATGTGTCTGATAAGACTTCTGTTAAAACAGTGGAATAAATTGCACTATCATTCAGCTTAAATTTGAGATAATCGCAAAGACTGAATTTAATCACAATGAAAGACTTCACAGAAATATATGCCAGGCCATTTTAAAAGACAAGTTCAGACTTAAAGATCACTTCATTTTTATGGTAGAACCTTGGGGTAAATGATAATTTAGCACTTACTGGTTGCTGTTAGAGAAAATAAATTGCATTACAGTTGCTTTGAATGACAAGTTCTGTGATAATTAGCCAACATCCAATGTAGTTGAAATTTCTTATAAACACAATGCATGGATACCATAGGGACTTACAAAATAGTAGCTGTAAGTGTCTATAAACCTATTTTTCAACCTGTAAAGTAGTGGAAAAAACTGCATTTTTGCTCTTCACTTGCACTGTGCTTAGCATAATGGGATCTGACTCCTAATGAGTACTTTTAACTGCAATAATAATACAGGTAAGGATAGTCCACTTTCAGCCCTGCAGGAACTTGTTATTCCTATGTATGTGTAAGCCTTCTCTTACTCCTCCTTTTAGGGGTGGAAACAAAGCAGAGATCCCCTCAAAAGAGATCAAGATAGTTCAAAAGGCCTGAAGCCTTTTGAACTAAAATCCAAATTGGAAAGCTTCTCTAAGAACACCTTGAACTGGGCATGAATTCAAGGGTTATTGAATAGAGGCTAAAACATGTCATAATATCTTAAAGATCTATATATTTCGAATTGTACCCAGAAACTAAACAGAATCTAGAGCTGGGCAAAAGTAGGAGAAAGTGAAACCCCATTATTCATGGGAGAGCAGAGTAATCCAGGTCAGACTGTGTTTTCTCTGTGGTCCAGCAGAGACTTCAGTCCACTATAGGAAATGACAGGCAAAACCAGAATGTTTAATAACTTGTTAAATGCAAGTAGTTGCAAATATTAACAGACCTGTCCTAGAGGTGTAAATAATCCTGAATTAGTTTCTGTGGAGAATAGATAACCTTTGACTCCTCTATACAAGAGCTAGGCTGTAAATTTGAAACTTCTTAAATTAAAAAGTAATACAATTCCTTCCAGGTGTGAGGGAGCACTTTGTACAATAATATGAAAGCATGCTCCTCTCCCACTGTGGGTTCAGTAAAAGAAATATAACCAGTCATTTCATATTAATACCTGAAATGAGATTCAAATTTAAACTTCATTGGAAAATGACCCAGAAAACAAATTCAAGCAGAAGAAATTTTTTATTATAGGTTTTGTATTTTAAATACAGACAATCATCTAGATTTACAGTGATTGTTTCCCCAGATATTATCAGTTTAGCTATATAATAATACAAACTGACTTCCTTCCCTCTCTAAGAATGTTACAGAATATAATAACTTCTATAATTCCTTTTATTGCAGGCAAGCTCTCAGTGTAATTCAGACAAATGACCTTACTATGCCACTCTGTGTACAAGCAAAATAAAATAGTTTATTGTAAATAAATGTTTTATTCTTATAACAGCACTAGAAATAGCCTAAATGTAGCTAGTGTAAAATTTAATTTATCCCAGCCATCTACTCATGCATTTCGCAGGATGTTGATTCAAGTGTCGGAACAGCCCCACTGATTTCAAAGAGGCTACTCATGCACATAACATTTGGTTTATGCACTCATTTAGGTTAAAGCTTGGACTATAAGACACCTTTAGTGAGGACATTTGGAAACATTAATGAGCTTCTCTATAGTTCTTGTATTCAAGCCCAATCATGTTTTGTACTAGAGCTTTGTCTCTAGCTGGAGAGGAATTTCTCTCCATGCAGATCAGAAACAGAACAGCTTAATTGCATGGTTGTGATCTCACCTCTCCTTTATTTCAGTTTTTGTCAAGGCATTTCCCCTTATGGTAGGGGTTATTTGGGGACTGCAATGGACTCACTCACAAATGATGTGAACAAGCTTAAATAATGGGGATTGTGACCTGATCTTGGTGCCTGCAGTCAAAATTGCTGCTCATATTTTTGGCATTTGGATATGAAATTAGAAGGAGAAATTATGTAGCTGATTAACCCCCCATAACTGGTATGATCCCTTCTATGGCCAGGATCTTTTTGGGTTCTCACAATAGTGAGGTAAAATATTTGATAAGACTATGTCATAACTGGATGTTTGGACCTCATGTAAATGCTCTTTTAAGAGACTTTGACACTGATCATACAGGTATGATTTGTTGATTACTGGTGCATTTAAATCTATCAGAAGATGTTTATACTCTTTATGGAATTATCTGAAAAGGGGAAAACAAATTCTTGAAAGAGCCTTCACTGTATATGCTGCATCTGGGAGAAGATCAGATATTTCATGTGAGTAATAGCAGATTTCCATATAAATGTCTGAATGAAGATACAAACAAACTCTGCTATGTTTGCTACAAAGAGCTATTTGAATGACTAGAATTTTAATTTAAAGCTCAAGTGGTTCATCTGTTTTTTTAAAATGCATTTTTGCTTCCCATCATGCAATCCAGAACCAAAGACTTATATCAGACCTCGTGAGCATCGAGTTCAAATGGCCAAGAATATGCTGGGAGAAGGTTTGATACAGTTAGCTTCAATTCATTGCTGACATGCATAAATGTAAATCTAAGTATCTACTCACTCCCTTTCTCACAGAGGGGGAGCCGAGAGAGACTATGTGTGACACCTTTGCTTCATGTGGTATTTTGTCTTGAGAGAAAGTGGGATTGCAGATGTGGTGTGTGAAGCATGACTGGTTTGCAAAGAAAATCTTCCACCTTTCTCTTGTGTCAGAAAACATATCATCCTTTGGACAATGGGAGGTGTTTGGGTTACTTTGCTTTCATTGTTTCTACCTCTTCTGACACAAATATGATGAAATGCATCAGGTGATTTAGAACTTTGAAGTGCTAAAAAGAGACATCAAAAATCAGAAGAGGCTTTTCTTTATTTATGTGGTAATTTTCACAATATGACATTGAACCTCTGCTTTGTGATGTTGGAAATAGGTGCTGACTGTGCTGTTTGGGGTACTTTCTATTAGGTTTACACCGGTTTTCCCAGAAAATTTCCCTTACAGAAGGAGCCTGAAGACTGGAGTGATTCCTCAAACTTTTCATTGCTCCCAGAACTGAATAAATTTACTGATGTGAGAAACCACACTTCCCACAATGGGACTGTAGTTGCATAGTTTTTAACTGAAAATATAATGAAGACAATAAAGCCTTGTTAGCTGCATTAATGCATACAAGAGCTTTTAACCACATAGTCTCTGGTCTTGTTTCTGTGCAGAAATAAATTTCCTCACTGCTTACACACAGCCTGTATATCATCTCCTGGCCATCAACAGATCATTGATCCAGACACTGGGAGGTTTCTATCAAAGGTTACTGGGGCACCACAAGGAATAGATCAAAGATCAGGTGGTTTTCCTTGATCTGGTAACCTGCTCTCTTCACAACTAAGAAAGACAATAAGCTACTTGGTAGTAGATGAATCTTGCTGGAAATTATCCTGAAAGAAATCCCCCTTTCCCCCAAACAGTAGATGGAATTTGCAGCCCTGAGGTTTTTAAGTGAAATATCTGGAAAAAGAGGTTCTAGTTCTTAGGAGGAAAGGGGGGAATAAAAAACCTCCACCAAACATCTGAACTCTGACCAGATTCAGCTGTAGTCAAGCGGCCACTAATGCACCTAAAAATACAGCTGGATTTATAATACAGCTCGCTGTAATTCACTGTGTGGGATATGTGAAGGAATGTCCTGTAATAACTGCTGTGATGGGTCCTGGGGCCCTTGCTCTTTTAGCAGGGCATAAATAGTTGTGGATAAACTACATGCTTGGTGCTTTTCTTATTTGGTACTTGAAGTTACATCAGAAAATACCCACAGCATTCTCTGGCAGGGCTGCTGCTTGTCACACCACTCTCCTTGCAAGAAATGATGTTTTTCTTTCGGGGGATTTTATATAAATAAAGTAGCTCTGGGTTTAGGTGCAAGCTTAAGCCTTCCCCTCCCCTCAAACACCCTTCAGAAAGCTGCAGTGATGTGTTTGGCACAGTGAAATGAGGGCAGGGAGGAGGCAGTGATGCAGCCCAGCATGCAAAGGGGAGCTCTGCTGAATAAAGTCCTCTGAACCATCAGTACTGTGGAGGGTGCAGCAGGACCTACATCGCACTATGGTGATATGAACACACAACTCAGCTGTGCTCTAGGAATGCAGGATCAAATCCATCTGCTCAGTTCATGCATTTGAGCCACCTGCCCTAGAAAAACAGTTGTTCTCTGCTCCTCAGTTGGTGATGAGGAGGACCAGGCTCACCCCAGAAGGTGGTTTGGGTGTAGGATGAGTGTGTCCCCAACACACATATCCCAGGCAATCATCTGCATTTATGCATCTGGGCCAAGAGAGGTTATTAATCATCCTGAAAGGCAGGCTGTAGTTGTTGAATATATTGGCCACTGTTTATGTTTTTAAGAGTTGCAGAAATATAATCATATATAAACCTAGTAGCATGTATGTAATCAGCAGGTTAAGCAGTCACTCTCCAAGACTAGCCTGGCTAATGTGGTTTTACTGGAGTTCTTGTTTTGCAAAGAGTGTTCTTCCAGATCACCATCTTGCTGCAAAGCTGTTACACTTTGCCATTGTCAGTGTGAGTATAGAATCATAGAATCATAGAATAGTTAGGGTTGGAAAGGACCTTAAGATCATCTAGTTCCAACCCCCCTGCCATAAGCAGGGACACCCCACACTAAACCATGCCATGCAAGGCTTCGTCCTGAAGCGTTTCTGGCTTCCCTTAATTGAACAGAAGAAACTAATTTAAATTTAAAAAATATAATTAGTTTGACTTCCTCTACCAGGAATTCTGTCATTGACACTATGAATAAATTATGGAATGCAATTGTGAGAGTTCTTAATTACAAAGCTTCTCAGCTGCACAACTTGTGTGCTGATGAGCGATACATGTTTTGTCCTCCAAAACGGAGCATGATCCCTGTCATAGAATAAATCTTACATGCAGCAAGCTGGAAGTGAGGGACTGAACCAACCACACAAATCCTGACTGAGTAATTGCTGAGGCAGGTAGCACTCAGTTTATCTATGTAGAATGAAAATACAAAGTGGAGTAACTGGTCCAGGCTTGTCCGAAAGCCAGAAGGGGTTTTAAATTAGTGATTGCAATTCACTTAAGCTCTGTGCAATATGCTTTAGTTTTCCATGTGTCTGAATTAATTTTCAGCTGTTGTCATGTTTTACAGCTTCTGAGCATGAGTTTCTTTCTTTCCAAGCAAATCATTAACTAAGAAATAATTCAGCCATTTCTCTCCTGTTCATAGATCAGTCACTTCCTCATCTATAAACCAAATTTTGCTTTCAAGCATTTCATTAAGAACAAATGACATTGCACACTTGCCCCAAACTTCAGAATATAGCTGCATTTAATAGTTATTTGGGGTAAAAATCAAATAAGAAGAAATAAATCTCTTTAATGAAATGTAATTTTACTATAAATGTCTTTTCTCTGAACAACAATATAGAGGTTTAAACATCTCAGTTAGTAAAAAATCAGAGAAATCTCATCATTAACTGCCTCCTCTAGGGAATGTACAATGCTTGTATTTTCTAATTTCTCACTGAAATGAAGCTACTGTTTCACAGACTTCCTTTCCCATGCAGTAGACTTTATTTCTTAGTCCCATGTAAAATTACCTCTTCATGTACTCCCTAGACTCAAGCTAACATTATTGAACTGAAGAGGCCCAAAGCTATTCAATCCCTTCAACAGAGCATCCTAACTCTTTTATCCCTATACCTTTTATCTTTTTCTCTCTCAAATTGCATGGCTGCCCCTGAACTACCCTCCTAGATAGACAGTACTAAGAAGTCAATGCCAACCAGGCAGCTCCTCCACAGGACTGACCCTGCTGCTGGAAACTGTACTCTGCTCTTGGCTTATAACAGGGATGTAGCTACTGAATGTGAAGTTGAGAAATTTAGAAACACAAGGATGTCCTTTTATTTGAAAGCAGTGTTAAACTGCAGCTGAGATTGCGTATAAATCAGTCATTTAAGATAATTATCACAAGAATAAACATTACATCCTCAGGTAATCCAGACTAAGATTAATCTTCAATGAAAATGAAACAAATATGGAAGTATGCAAACAACCTTTCAATTGACTTGGAGCATATAGGTGAAAAATGTCTTCAGTTCAACACAACAGTTGGGATTCAAGCTCCACATGTCTGCTGATCATAACAGAGTATTCACTGTGTGGCAGCAAAACCAACTGAATTTAATATGAAAGCTGGTTTTGTGGCTAGCAGCCTCATGAAGTTGGTTCTGAAAATTAGATGCAAGAGGTCTTGTTGGTGGAGCATTATCAATATATGTAACAGTTTACTATATAAGAATGCAATAGCATTACTCAGCTAAAGAGCTCCTGGGAAACCATTTTTAACTATAAATCATATTTTAATATAAATCTTATTTTTAAGAGGACTACTGGAATTACTGGAAGAAACTGGAGGGAACAGAGGGAAGGTGATTGTTTCCAAATGGTTATTCAGTCTTCACCATGCACAGCTCACGCTGAAACCGGGAATGCATCATTTCCATCAGTTTATCTATGTGATAAATTATGGTTATGATGTAGCTGCTGCATTAGGGGGACCTTTGGCTCAAAAGACTTGCAAAACAGATGGCTAAATTAGACTTGGTCCTCTGAAGCGATCAAAACCCTGGTGAACTCCTTGCTGCTTCATCCTCTCAAATCATGTTAGATTCCAGCATGTTTCAGAAGGGTTTTTAGCTAATTCATATTATTTCACTGAAGATTAAGGATGCAAAACCTTATGAAAACATTTTTACTGCTTGGGCATAGGACAGGGTTTTTCTTTCTTCAGGATATTTTTCTGTGCTATGGAGGCTAGGCTGGGTTTTCTCCCTGTTACTTGGATGTATGATTTTATCAAGCTGCCTTTAAAATAGAAAGAATTTGGTACCTTTCTCTCTTGCAGCTGTTGAAAAATTTTATTGCATTGTTTAGAGATTTTTATCCAACATTTTTGGAAGGTGTTTTATGCTGCTATTTTCAAGGAAGTATTATACCAATAAGTTTAGACAGCTATTAAAATACGGCACATGAACAAACTGGCCATCTTTCAAGGCTATCCCACAACATTGGCTGCATTGTTCATACTGAAATCAGAAAAAGACCTCAGGAATTAATTCACATGTATTTAATCTTCTTGCATTAAGTGTTTGGCTTCTGTTAGTATAATTGAAAACAAAAAAAGGTGAATGTAGTCTTTAAATCCCTGTGATTGGCTGAGAAATACGTTTCATAAAACAACATTAACAGCAAACTCCATGGTTGTGCTGTGCCACCAGTATATGAGAACAGTAAAAAATCCAGGCACTATGAGGAATAAGTAGTGATTTTCTAGTCTATGGCCTGCCTGTGAATCGTGTGACTTTTCTGCTTATCTTCCAAAGACTGGTGGTACATCACTTTTGAATTACTTGGCAAAAGATAATTGTACATGTTGTGGCAGTTATTTAGGAAAAGTTGGATATAATCATTAGTGGTGCTTTATTCTATGGCCTTTGTGTTCCAGATTGAGTTATTCAGCTGGGACATTAGATGACTGTTGAAAGCTTTTGTCATAGCAGGATATTATGCACCCATCTCTGAAAGCTGTTTTGCAGAGCCTGAGAAATGTGCAAGCAAGTGGCCTGTAAAGATAAGCAAGGAAATAAAGAAAAGCAAGGCTTATCAGCAGTCCATTAATTCTGATTTTTGTGAGGGTGCATTAGGAGCAGGCAGATAGACATGCCAGGGTCAAAGTTAGTAGTAGTCAGATGTCTCAGGTCTTTTGTTGCTTCCTTTTCCCACTCTTCCTCTCCCTAATAGCACAATGCGCAGTGCTGCTGGAGAGCTGATTCCTCTTTACAAACCCTGTCCTGGGCTGGAGTTCTCTAAAGGCAGATGGATTATGGCCTGCCTTTCACCCAGAGATACTTCCCAGTACAACATGTTATTGAGCATTGCAGCCCACAAGACTATAACTAAATCTATGTCCTTCTCTACTCCTGCTATTTGCCTTTGCCCACTTTCAGCTAAGAAGATAGTGAGAGGCATGTCCCCAGGGATAAGATCAGTACAGGGGAGCTGTGTCCTGGAGCCCTGCATGCAGTCTCCCTGTTTCCCATTCCATCAGTAGGATGAAACAAAAGGAAGTTTATTATAGGAGAATTCCACAGCAAAGCACTTGCAGTCTTTAAATGCAAAAATCTTGCATAATCATGTGACTCCTTGCCTAATTAATTAAATACTGGTGAGTGTATGACAATTTTGCATAGCTGTGGGTGTTAGTAATAGCGCAAATGAAGCATCAGTAATATTTGTCAGGGGTTAGGCCAGCTTTTCAGCACAAAAGGTAGCTGGTAATTAATTCCTAAGGACATTAACTGAGTTGCAATTGTATTTGACTTCTTCCACAGCTAGATAAGGACATGGTTCTCACACAGCCTCATTACATATTACTCTTCCAATGGCAAAATTGTCTTATCATAGTCCTGCTCTTTTGTCACATCAACTGTGCCCTTTCTGCTGCACAAATGGAACTACCTGTCAGCCAGGCTGGGCACCAGATCAGGGGACAGTGTAGGAAAAAAAAGCAAACTAAAGTAAAGTTTTGCAATCAGTCCCAGAAAAACAAAATCATCCTTCATGTCAAGCCACTGGGGAAATAAACAGTGGCAGGCAAAGAAAGGCCTGGTAACACTCCTGAGGATTTCCATGTCCCCACACATTTCACAGCCCCAGAACTTCCAAACTACATATCAGAACAAGTATTATCTCCCTGGGACTTTTGAGAAGTGTAGAGTTAGTATAATATTGATGGCTTTATACACCCACTGTAACAGTAGAGATAATTGATATGGCATTATGGAACACCATGTTTAACCTGTTTTCTTCATCATGTCCTCCCTTGCCACCCACTTTCAAAGGATGTTTTCAGTTTTGAAGTCCCAAGCAGTGCCTTGCATTGTGTATATATGTGATTTGTGTACACTTTCCATGGATGTGACCATGCTGCTGGGCTTTCTGCCAGATCCCGAGTGTTCAATGACCTACACAGAAATCTTGGACCATGATCAAGCACAAGTTCAACCCAGCCTTTTGCTGCATGTACAGGCAGGCAATGTCAGGGTCTAGCAAGGTCTAGGGTGCATCTAAGAACATGTATTGCAGGAGAACAGGCTTGTTATTATTCTTACTGATCCAGATACTTACATTCTACCAAAATCTCACTATAGGCAGAACCTAGGTATTTCAGAGCTTTCCACCTGTTCTTTCATTGTAGTATCTCCCAGTCTTGCTCACAATAAATTCTATTAAAATGTAAGGACAAAACAGGGGATGGTGGCTGAAAAGAATAATGGGGAAAAACTCAGGCCCTGCTCCATGGAGTGCCTATTGGTCATGGCAAATGTGTGCTGTGTTAAAGGAGGCAAAGGAATGAAGGAGTTAAAAATTGTAAGTAATCACACAGGTATGGCACATGTTACAGTTTATCTATCCTAGAAAGACTAAAATTTAAAAGAAAATATTCTCTTTATTTGGTTTTGAGAGCATTAGCAATATGTTAGTGCCTCCCATAGGCAACCCGAGGATTTAATGGTCTTCAGATAACTTTTTTTTTATCTGTAACATTCTCCATGCAGAGATTGGCAGCAAGAATTTCAGTTGTGAAAAGTCATGGATAGTCAGAAGCATTTAATGGTTGGAAGACAGCTAATTTTCAGACCTATACTTTCTCTAGCAGACTTTGTCCTTGATGTTCATGAATGCTACAAGTAGAGTTTTTCTGATGATGGGTTTGCTTTCTCTCTGGGATTGCATTTCTGGTCCTCTTTTATGAGGTGTTTTATAATAGGCTTTCTTTGTGCATCCTCTTCATCATCCAAACTGTATTTGATGTATCTGTGGATACTGGATGCCCTTGATATCCTATCCGGCTGTGGCTACTTCAGAGGATCCTCTTGTCACCAGACAAACTCTTCTAGCCACACAAACTAGATTATAAGGAGCAATAAAAAAAGTTTAGACTAGCATGGAAAATGGCACTTGCTCTGATCAGAGTGAGAAATTGTGCTGAAACTGTAGGCATTTCCTGTTGCTAAAATATTGTATAGGTCCTAAAAACTTTGCAAGCAGTTGTTTCTCCTCTGGGCAGCTAGAAAGGTCAATGCGCCTTGGGGTAGGATGTAGGATTGCAGTGTTTAAGAGTTCATCTAGTCAGGAAACTCTGGCTTTAAAGTTACATAGCCCTGTCACTTATCATTACACAGCTCATTAAATCTCAGCTAATTGCACCTTCACCCTACTATCCAGGTTCTAATGTTTCTGAGCCTAATTAGCACAGTGAAATCCTAAAATCCAAGTGATTTACCTTATTTTAGCCATTTCTTGTACAGAAAGAAATGGTATATATGGTTAAACTTGTTCAGAAAAGTAAAAACTATTCAATCCTGTGGTTCAGTTGTTCAAGAGGTAAATGCTTATTCCCAGAAGTGGCTGGAAATTCAGAGGAAATTATATTTTTCTAGTATGAGATATTCCAGTTTGTGCATGAAAGTTGTTTCTTTTTCATTTATTGTTCATTGTATTTCTCTTGCTCCTCCTATTCCTTCCCATGAATAACTCTCTATAGAATTCTCTATAAATTATCTATCACATTTTTGTCATCATATGATTTGCTTGGAAGAGTCACATCTCTTTGATAAGCAAAGAAATATTTCATAAGCAAAATCACAAGAAAAAAAAAGAGTGATTATTTGCTATAAATGACACACTCTTACACAGAATCACAGAATTATTAGGGTTGGAAGGGACCTCTGGAGATCGTCTAGTTACATTTCAAAGTTTGTTTTCATATACAAAAATTTTTGCTAATGTCCAACTTAAAAAGCATGCTGCAATGCATCGTATCTTGTATTTGAAATATAAATAACATTTTTTTCTCAGACGCTTTTAATAAAACCGAGTATTTCCAATTATGATAAATTAAAGCAAAAGTCATAACTCAAAATCATTCATAATTTCACATGACTTTACTTCAAGAAGAATCCATGAGCCAGAGTTGTGGCAGAGTGCTTTTTTCTCCAAAAATGGTCTTTTGAAGGTGGAGGTAACATGCCCCAAACTTAGCATCATCCTCATTGACTTTTATTTTGTAGTTAAAGAAACTGATTGCTTTTAGTCATGCATACATGATAATGAGGCAAATATAGCTTTTTGCTTATTCTCCCCAAACTGCCTATTTCAAGTGACGGAAGTTTTTTTGTTTGTTTTTAAAACAGTACATTTTTTAAAATTTTGTTCTTAAAACAGTACAGTTTTTAAAATAGTACATTATTTATTATGTATGTTTAAGAATTTTTTAGCAATGGGAATAATTCCAGGTTTTAAGTGAAACACTTGCTTTTTTAACATTTTCATAGTCATTATTTCACCTTGATATGCGAGATTTGAAGTTTCTCTTCAAATGAGCAGCCTTGGTAAATTAATTCTATTTGTAGCTAAACCTCCTGCTCAAGGTATCTTCTTATTGTGATTCTTTGTAAGGAGCTGAACTTGTGAATAAGCATGCTAACATATTAGCTATTGCTGTTTGGTTTGCTAGGTTTTGCTGTACTTGTTAACCTAGGTTGATTCTGTTAATTATATTTTACTTACCTGTAGGCTATCTTTTCAGGATCTCTATATTTTTTGGAAGTGATAAATATCACTCCTGAAGGGGGGAAAACTCATAAAGTGGGGGTGAAAAAAGGCAGTTAATCTAAAAACCTACCAAACACAAGATTTCCCTAGGCTGTAGTGCTGCATGCATTTTATTTTTACAGTGCTACACTTCTATGTGAAAATGCCAATGTAGTTCTACAAGACAGATCATGAATCTTCTGATACTAAATACGGATGCCTGGATAATAATTATTACTTGTTCCAAGAGGATCTCAGCACAGTTGTTCCTATTCAAAAACTCTGGACATCTGATACTGTCTCATGAGATGTACATTTTCCAAACCAGAGCAAGTTCATTAAGACTAACAAAACAGGTCTTGAAGAACTTGAGTGATGTATAGAATCTCTTCATTTTACAGATTAAGAAAACCAGGAGCCTGAGAGGTTATCACTGGTCAAATTACAGAGAAAAATGTCAAAGAGCTGGTTCTAAAGCTCATGATCTAAATGCAGAGTCATCTCCTGCCATTCTTGGTGTCACATTCTCAGCATTTATGGACCCAAGATAAAAGATGATCTTGTGAAATGTGATACCAGATCTCATGCTTGCTGATGTGAGCAGCACTTGTGTGACTGGTACTTTTAACCACTAGTCACTATTTCAGACCCATATATGAAAAATTGCTATCTAGCCATCATCAGAACAAATAAGTCTTGTAGGTTACATCTGGAATAAATGAGGCAGTGTTCCAAGCTCCCAGGAAAGCCTGCAAGGCCTTCAGATGGCTGTTTGGTTGCCAGCGGCCTTGGAGTCTTTTTTCCTTCCTTTGTTGATTGATGCTGAGGCACTCTGCCCCTGCATACCTCCACATAAAAATACAATGTTTAGCCCTGATTTTACAGTTCATCACAGATCAGTTATTAACTTGCATGAATTTATCATGTGCTGGAGGCCAAAAATCTTCCCTGAGATCTCTTTTTTTTTTTTTTTTTTTTTTTTTTTTTTTTTTTTTTTTTTTTTTTTTTTTG
>NDXB01010147.1:227153-245075 GCA_002631895.1 Agapornis roseicollis
TTTTTTTGTTATTGGCTATTATGAAGGGGACATGACAGTTGAACACAAGATACTCTTGGTGCAGCCTGCTTGATATACTAAAGCACGCTCATTCTGTTACTCTTCTCAAAGCTGACACTGCTTGATCTTGATGAAATGCTTCTATTTGTTGCTAATGCTGCAGCTGTTAGATAATGTGGAGAATTTGAAGGTGATGGATCCCCAACAGACAGGTTTGGTTAACTGCCAAAGTCCACTAGCCAGAGTGTCAGACTGAGGGCTACCTGGGTTTCCTCTGCTCTTTCAGGCATCACACTTTGTGTTGCAAAACCTTCTCAGGTGGAACCAGGGCTGCTCAACATGCTGGTCCTCCAGGGCTTGGAAAGCCTTCAGCAAATCCTGTGCCAGGCTCCAAGGGCTGCTTACAGCCTCTAATAGTTATAACAGAAAAGACAGCTTTGGAGCACAGTAACATTTACTTAAATGATGGATATTCATTACTTAAACTTTCCTGGACTTGAATCATGCAGGAATATTTATCATCATTATTTCTGAATGAACTTGAAAATGTTAAGGCTATTTCATGGTTACCTTGCTTATTAATTTCCAAAGGACAAAATCCATGATGTGCGACTGCTTGTGACCATACACATTATTCTGAACTCATCCTGTGTCTCAGGACTGTTATTGCATTGTCTCTGACTCACTGGAAAACAATTAGCGGAAGCGTCTCCTTTCCTAATTAGGTCAGGCACTATGGTGTCTCATTTCAAATTTTAGATCTAGCTTTGCATTTACTTTAGCACTTAGGTACACACTGGTGAAAAATTGTAGAACTTCACTTTGAAAAGTCCAAAGTAAAACCAGAAGTTTTTGTGGGCTTGTGCATTTATTTCTGTTTCAGAAAACAGTGGACATACTAGATTCAAACTTATATAAATGCATTGATCATTTATTTTCTGTGTAAGAACTCCCTTCACAAAAGACTTAAATGTATAAACTCTTCCTGCCTCTTTGAAAGCAGATAGGCCACTAAGAAGAAAAGATTTTGAATGGAAAGATTCAAAAGCCTGATGTTTTAAAAACCCTTTGAAAAGCAGGTCTCTTGCCTCCTGAATGACCACAGTCTGCAGCCTTGCTTTCCTTGGAGTATTAATTCAGGTTTCTTTCTCCCCACTTTAGACACAGCTTTTCATGAACATTGGGTTGAAGTCAGCCAATGGGCTCAGAAGTGGTTGGATAAGGTGGAGAGAGCCAGATGGACATTGCAGCTGCTGCGGTCCCAGATCCATCAGAAATCAGTCTGAAAATCAAACCTCTGCACTCCTCTACAATTCGCACAAACTGGGTATTATTTGGTATTGCTTGTCAAATTGAAACATGATCTATACATCAGTGCCTTCCTCTAAACATAAGCAGAAAGTCAGTTTCTTTGATTTGACCACATATTTTTTCCTGAAAGGAGGGAGAACAAAAACCTCTGCTTATTTTACCTCTTCCTGTTTTCCTGCGCTGGCCTGTCTGTGATTGTTTAGATAAGACACAGTGTGGACCAGTGTTGGGGGCTGGCATTTGAAAAAACAGAGGTTTGGTTTGCTCTTTTCTGCTGCCTCGCTGTGTGATCTCTAATCAGTCATTTAGTTTCTTGACCTGTGTTTTCCCTTTTCTTTCAGACTGTGGCTTATTTGTATGGGGGTATGCGGCTTTGCAGGAGGGGGTGAGTCTGTGAGTGAGATGCTGGATCTGTGGGAGGAGGAAGAGGGACAGTGAGATGAAAGTGCTGCCTTCTGACATCAGCAAGCTCTTAGGCCAGCTCAGTTGCTCACCAGACTACACTGTCAGGAGTGTTTAAGAGTCTAATTATTGATTTTAACTTAGGTGTAAAGGTAGACTTCACTCACAGGTAGAGGAGAGCTGTTCTGCACAACTCCTTTTAAAAATTCCCCTTAGCTGGCATGTGCAAATTTTCAGATACTAAATTTTCTGTGGAGAAATTGAGAATTCAGTTTAATCAAGAGAGCTGGCTTCATGTGACCTAAATTACTATGACAGATTTCAGGTTTTCCATGTAAAAAGATCTCCAAATTTCTCCCATGAACTTCACCAGAGAAAAGTTTTCTGGGTGAAGAGCATCTTAGCAACTAGATTTAAACATTGCTTTCAAAATGATAGTGAGCTTTAGCACAGAAGAGATGGGCATTTTTTTAGCAATGACTAGTTAGGAGAATCAGAGAAAAGAGACTAAAAAAAATATGAAGAAGCTTCCAGCTCTGGGACATTGTCTTTTCTCAGCATCTCATTTCTAATCAAATATTCTGAGAGGGGTCAGAGAGAGTGATGGGAATGGAGGGCTATGGCAACTGGTGATATTTTGAAGATGAACTTCCAAAAGTCAAAGCTTATGATTTATCTCTTTGTTACTAAGAGACGTAACTGTAAGGCTTCAACAGAGCCTTTGGTGACCTAGGGGTTGCTGTTATGTTTTATCTTCTCTTGCTATTAATGTTTTAGCTTCTTTTCAGAATATCAGAAATAACTTTCCATGGATGGATGAATATTTTTGTTACAATATTTTTGTTTGTCTATGACTGCTGAATGCATACCTATCTTTGTTGATTTGTCTGACATGGCTCAGTGCCTCTGATGAACTCCCAATCTGTAGCATATCTGAGGGTTTAACTGCAAAGAACTGATATTTTAAGCTGAAACTAATAATGAAATAACTCTAGTACAAGAGAAAAATGTAATTCAAACTTGCCATTTTTTCTGCTGTGCATCTTCATTATGAACTTCTGATAATTTTTAATTTCAAATACTCAAACACTTGAATTATGCTATTTGTTCCTCCTTAAGAGTTCTAGGCTGAAAAAGCACAAACTGCTGGTAGTGATGTATCTAAAATACACATAACCTTTGATAGGTGAACATAAATTTGGGGTTGAAATAATTCCTGAGATTGTGTCTTCTTAGGGAAGACCATTTTGCATAAATCGGAGACTGCACTGCATCATTTTTCTGGGTATCACAGGTGTGTGTGTACACATGTACACTCATACTTACACCCATATTGCACTTTAGTGCAGCTCTCAGAATCTGCTGTCTGATATGGCAACTCAAAATTTTGAAATTCTACCTCTAGTAAACCCTCTGCAATATTATGCAAGGCCACTGCTGGTTGAAAACTGAAAAAAGAGAACCTGGGACCTTACCTGACTTCTACCTTCTTAAAGCAATGTACCTCAGCAGACCCAGTTGTGGAGCATGCAACTTGGCAATAAAGACAAGACAACCACTATATAGCTCTTGTAGAGGACTTACGAAAGTCTTCTCACATCTCTGTCAGCCTTAGAGGCAGCCTGGATATGCAGTACAGGCTAGATATCAAACTCCTTCATTCCTTATAGGCCTCTGGGAACACAAGTTTACTTTATGAATCTAAATAAATAAGAGTTATAGATCCATATACATGTGTGAAGGTTCTCTTCTGTTGCGCTCATGCAGCCATTTCTGAGATAGTGCTGCCTGAAGCATCAGATTTTATTGCGAGCTTGGTGAGGAAAAGAACCACCTGGGCCTCATAAAGTGTTGGGAATGCTACCTAGGTCATTTTTACCCAGAATGATTGCTCTGAAAGTTCTTGAAACTGTGAGTATTCTATAATGTCCAGCCTCTTGCAAATGCAATTGCTATAGAGGCTGAATAAACCTGTTCTTGCAGTACTGGCAGATGCAGTGCAAGTAAATGTTAATTCTGGAGGGACTTTCTTATCTCTTATAAATTTTATGGGAAAGAAAAAACTTTATCCAGACTATTTTATTTTTTTCTTAGGATTTTCACATAACTAAAAAAAAAAAATAAAGTACAGTTATGCTTTAAGCAAACAAACAGTAAAAGGATTGGAGGTTAGTTACTGTATTTAGTATGATCTTCCTTATTACACATTCAGAGTTTGTCTCCAGGTTTAACAAATGTTCTTTTAACATATATTTATGCTCAGAAATTTGAGTGAGTGACAAGTACAGTCTTAGTATTGTCGGTTCACAGTCCACTAAAACTCTAGCCATAAATCCCTAACAGCACTTTGCTGTTTCTAGTACTTTAAATTAGCCTTAGTGAGATAAATCAAGCCATTGGTGTCTAATTGGGCTTTAATGAATCAAATTCCTCAAGAAGAGATTAATGGAGAATTTACCTTGCACAAACAATTGCACCAGGGAGAACTTCTTCTCTCCCTCCTCCTGTAGAGCAAGTCAAAACCAGAGGAGGTACAAAAGAAGCTGAAACTAATTCATTGCTGTAGCAGAAAGCTCCCAATTAGCCAGGGATCTCCAGCAGTAGAAGGAAGAGATATGTGCCCTTCGTTCCAGATGTCTCACTGCCATCCTGACTGTTGGCTTGTTTTGGTCAGTGATTAGAGTTTGTTCAAAAAGCAGCTACACTGAAGTCAACTGGGATCAATCTGCTGAAAGAGATGAGGCTGCTGCTCTAGCACTTCCCCATGCAGGAAACCACAAAACATTCGAGATTAAGGTCACTGGATCATTAGGAAAGGCCCACAGTTTTGTCTGCAAACTGTTATCCTCTCCTAGAAACAGGCCAAGATATAACAATGAAAATAGTTTAAAACTGCAGAAGGTGAGAATATGGATGAGTAAAACCATTCAGCAAGCAGAGCCTAAACCAAACTCCAGCTGTTTTTGTATGGGTGTAGCTAAGGATGCTCAGCAAGATGTGACTTCTTTGCATGCTTTGGCCCATCACCTGCTTTCCCAGGCCATGGCTCCTAATTTCCTCTTGCTACCTGCAGTTAATTTCAGAAGGACACTTATCTTGTAGACACATTTCAAAACTCTTTACACCAATGCTTCTGAATTTTAAATTCTTTGTTTACTCCAGGTAGGGCTTTATTTCCTTCAGTATACAGATTACATTATTGACAGTTCTTATCCTCTAAATGTCTGTGGCTGCATCATAAGTAAAACCATCCATGCAAAAGCAAATCCAAATGAATATAACACGTATTTGCATGTGTGCTGTTAGCTGGTGATATCAAATGTTGAGCTAATAAATTCTTTAATCAAAGTTAAAAATACAGGCACTGTATTTCCAATCACCTAAAAGTAAATGAAGAATTCTTACTGGCAAGGCTGTCCCTCTATCTGTCTTCTAAATGGTGAATTGTGTGTTAACCTAATGCAAGTTTTATAGAACATCACAACCTGCTGTGGATACCCAAGGATTTCTGATATGCCATTGAGCATCCAAAAATCATGAGCCAGGTTTCAAACATAATTGGATTGTCGTAGGCTCAGGAGGCTTTCTAAATAGCAAAGGAAAAACAATATGTAACTTGTGGGACTTTCAATTTGCTTCTCTGTTTTTTGACCTTCTCATTTGCAGCAAACTTTGCAAACACAAGGGCTAAGAAAGTGTCTCCATGAAAGATGGAGGGAGGGGGAAGGAGGGAGACTGGAGCAGGATCCTTGAGCTCTCTACTTGCAGAAAAAAAATAGTATCATCATATCGGACCCTGCAGCAGTTTCAAGGCAAAATGGGGATTTCCTGGTACTGCAGCAAAGGGTAACTCCTCCTACAGTGGGACGATTTTAAAAAGCATGCAAAGAACCATGAGTTTTTCTGCCAAAAGGAAGATGGTCAGACCTCCAGTAGCCTTCTCTTTTACTTTTTTATTTTTTGGTTGGCTCAGTGTTTCCAGGCCATAGAGGAAGCTTTTACTGTGAAAATCTGGAATAAATCTAAACCCTTTTTGCTTCAGATAGCCAAACTCCCCAAACTGCTTAATATTAAATACCTGGCATCAGACAGACTGCAATTTGAACATGTCTTCAATCAAACTTTATTACTAATAGGCATGGAAGGCAGAATATCTTTAATACAAGCATTACTACTTAGAAGCTGACTTGCTGCCAAGCTGCCTCAGACTTGCCTTTCATATAGTTGACTTTCCTTGGGTCTCAGCTTTCTTATGCAGCCTTAGAATAACATCCCCACCAGTGACTGTGTGCCCTCGATGGCTGGCAGTGTGGGAAGGAACTTAAGACTGGAATGGAGCCCAGCCATAATATTGAATCTGCCATAACTCGGCTGCCATGAACATGTTCCCCTAAATTCCTCATCTGAAAATTAATGGCGGTTGCATGGCTCAATACCTGAATTTCTAATACACATTTATATTGCTAGGGGACAAAATACTGATATATTAATAATTACCACTGAGCGATCCTTAAGCCTTTGGAGGAGAAGAGAAAGAAAAAAATATTATATCAACTGAAAATAAAGGAAATTCTGGTATACTGATAATGCATTTAATAAGTCTCTGGCTGCTTCTGAATAAAATAGCATTAATGAGAAAATGCTTTATATACACTGGAATTGTCTAGCTCATCTTCCCGTATTGTATTCTTTTAATGAGCTGCTTAACACATGCAGACCTGCACATTAGAGGTCTTGTTCTTTTCAGTAAAAATCATTAAAGTAGCATTTCAGTCTTCTGTGTCAAATAAATTCTTATTGCAACAATTACTGATGGAGAAAATGATAGAGAAAGGCTATGATTTCTACCTGAATTGTATTTTAGTCCCACATGTGTATTACATTGGAATGCATCTTATTGCATATTCTATGTAGATAAAGCTATGTACACTGTAATAAAAACATGTAGCAGCAGCGAACAATAGAAGAAATTAATGCTAACAATGAATGTAATTTGAGTGCTTGTTAACGTTTCGGAAAGAATGCTTTACAGAAGAATATCACCGTTGAAATGCATAACCTTGGGTATATAGTAATTTTCATTGTTCTTGCCCATAATGTAGTGCATAACACAGATATAATGGTGGCTATGCTGGTAAATGTAGCAACCACAGAAAATTCTCTTAAAGTTATGAGGAATCCAGATCTCTTAGCACCTCTTACACGTACAAGCATTGCAAGTATTCATTCACTGGTTGAGATTTTCTAAAAAACCTGTGTGCCTCTCTTGGGAGTTCTGATAGCTCCCATAGGAAAGATCATAGAATCATAGAATCACAGAATAGTTAGGGTTGGAAGGGACCTTAAGATCATCTAGTTCCAACCCCCCTGCCATAAGCAGGGACACCTCACATTAAACCATGTCACCCAATGCTTCATCCAACCTGGCCTTGAACACTGCCAGGGATGGAGCACTCACAACCTCCCTGGCCAACCCATTCCAGCATCTCACCACCCTAACAGGAAAGAATTTCTTCCTTACATCAAATCTAAACCTCTCCTGTTTAAATTTGAACCCGTTACCCCTTGTCCTGTCACTACAGTCCCTAATGAAGAGTCCCTCCCCAGCATCCCTATAGGCCCCCATCAGATACTGGAAGGCTGCTATGAGGTCTCCACGCAGCCTTCTCTTCCCCAGGCTGAACAGCCCCAACTCTCTCAGCCTGTCTTCGTATGGGAGATGCTCCAGTCCCCTGATCATCCTCGTGGCCCTTCTCTGGACTTGTTCCAACAGCTCCATATTCTTTTTATGTTGAGGACATCAGAACTGCACAATACTCCAGGTGAGTTCTCACAAGAGCAGATATTCATATCCAACACACAAAAAGATCTCTATGTTGTTTTAAATCCCACAAAATTGCTGGTGGTTCCTGATTGATACAAAATGTAAATACCACTTCAGTCTGGAATTTAAAAAGGAATATTACCCAGTTTATTGGCTTTTGACTATTGATAAAATATTTCTTCTAAAGCAATGTGTGCTTTTAGCATACAGGTACAGATTTTTCTTTACTCCTGCTCCCTTGCCAATATAGAATAAAAAGCATCAGCCTCCTTCCTCTGAGCTTGGTAAAGCCCATCCATGTTGGAGTCCAAGAACATCTAATTCACACACTTACCACGATGTCTGATGTGGATTTATGGTTCCTCATGTTGCCACCATGAACCTATACCAGGAAATGCTCAGACACACAGTCCAAGGGCTAAGTGCATTTTTTACTTTATCAGCCTTTTTCATAAATGGTGGTTTTGAGGAAGCATTAAATCTTATAGGGTGTGTAAATATTTTAACAAAGTTTTCACTCTGCTTTATTTATATGCTGAAAAGTTATATACCATGTTCTGAACGACAGTTCATCAAACCATTTCTTTTTGTACCATAGTGCACTTATGAGAAGACAAGGTACCTTTTTTGCTCACTTAAATGTGCTAAGGGCATCAGAGGGTAATTTTTCAGACACTGTTAGTATTTTGTTGCTTCTAAAGAGGCAATTAATTACAAAAATCTTTTCAAACACTGAAATTCTAGTTCAATTACAGTTATAAAAATGTATGGTGAGACTGCCTTAATGTTTTTGTTTAATTAATGGCTGCATTAAACTATCTGATTTCCTAACTGCTGTCATATGCAATCTTTTGCATTGACATTTAGAGGAGTGTTGATGGAAGCTAATCTCTCTGCATTTCCTCTGTAGGTACTGGAAAGAAAGGGGCTCCTTCAGAGGTACAACTTAAGAGTGTCTGAAGTTAAGCTCCTGCTCTAAATCACGCTCCAAAACTCCCTATCGTTGATGCACCTCCCCATTGAAGTGAACCTTTGTGAATTCCTCATTTGTCATTGAAATGTGGAATGTATGAACACTATACAGGAAAATGAATATCCAGATAAAATGTTGCCGTTGAAACTTCTCCAAAACAATGCTTTCTGTTTTATACATCTCTGGAGATTGTTAGAAGTCTATGGAAAATGCCAGAGTCAAGCGTGCCTTGTAATATCTGGATTTTTAGTTATTTCTGATGGCAATTTGGGTCTAGTCCAGTCTCTAAGAATACACTAGTGATCATCAGCTAATAATTCCACACTCAAAAAAGAGCAGATCTAGAAATTGATGGCCTGCAGAAGCCTCAATGAAGACAGAGAAAGGCAAAGTATACAGGTAAAGATTACGGGTGAAGTTATTCTCACCTTTGAAATTTTAAAGGTTAAAAAAGTGATAAAACTAGTAATGCAATTAAGCAGGAACTGCTAATATTCCTCCAGGCCCTCCACTGGGTCGAGTACTGTTCAACATGACCTGCACCCTCAGGAAGTTTATCTGATGATACAAAACTAAGAGGAGTGCAAACTGTAAAGACCTATAGCCAGGAAATTGCTTAGGATTCAAGCTTCTGCAGGTATGACTAAATGAGATTTAGGACAGGTGACTGACATCAGTCCAAATTTGCATTTTGGTTTTGTGCTCTTTTGTAGCTTTGTTTTGGGATTGAGAGTTTAATCCACTGCTACTCTCTGGTCTTCTTTAAGGTGGTTTTCTGATAAGCAGCTTCTCAAGAATTCTGGAAAACATGGAGCGCTTTCCCAGGAAACAAATGTGTTTAGTGAAGCCACTTGGTTTTAAACACCCATCCTTGAAAATGAAGGCAAACCAGCATGGTCAGTATTGAGCCTGTGTTTGCCGAGAGCACCATCTTCTCAGTTTGGGAAAAGGTGGTTGCAGTTCAGGCAGAGAAATCACTGCTGAGAGTCATTGACCAACACAGCCCTATCAGAGGGCAGAACACTTTGGACACAACCCCACTGCGTCCTGTCCCTGCATTCAGCAAGAAACTTGGAGGCTCAAGGCATTTCCTCACTGGGACTGTTCTCTTTCTCAAAATTAAAATGAAAGTTTGGTCCCCAGTTGAAGAAGTATTGAATAAGCAGATCCATACTAGTTTCTTTAAATTCTTCACTGCAACTCCAGACAAATTATTACAGCATTAACAATGGAAGGACAAGTATCAAAATAATCCAAGTTCTTTACAAGTTTGAAGCATATTCATAAGGTTCCTGTAATATTTTTCTTCTTAAATATGATCTCTTTGTGGCCCTTGCTGTATTTATTGTTAGCTGAAATGCAGTTTTAACTGTAAGTAATTTCTTTACAACAGTACAAGTGACTTGTGGATAGCTGAAGAGCAGCAGTAGAGGTGCTTAAACGTTGGATATGGGGGACAAGCACTAGCAGTTCACAGTGCTGGATTTTGCCATACTTCATTTTAGAAACTGGAAACTTGCCAGTTTGTGAGAACACTCTAATTTTGGAATATAGCTATGAAAGCTGAGAGTCTGAGGCCTCTTATGGTCATACTAAGAAGCTGGCAAAATGCTTCATTAAATGTCTTTAAATATGAAAGACAATCTCTCGAAGGGGGCTGGCAACAGATGGAGATTCGTATCACAGTTGATAGCTCCTCTGAGCTTTTAAGTGACCTCTCCTCAAACACCAAAATATATACAGGGCTGAGATAGCGGTGAGTTCAAGTTTGTGAGAGTGGAAAAAACCACACCTATTTTCTTAAATACCCCCCCAAATATTGCATATTCTGAATATTCTTCCAGAACTCCATCTTGCTACAATATGCTTTAAATTGTCTGTAGTTTCTTTCTGTTTATAGTGAGAAAATTAAAACATGTTAAAAAAGAAACTTGATTTGACCCCATTCCACTTACACACAAAACAGTTAAGAAGGAAAGAGCCAGAGCACACACTGATCCTATAGTTAAAGCCAAGAATAATTTTGTCTGTGACCTTCAGGACCCAATTCAGAGAGGCATAAAAACAGTGTCCCTGGAGAGCACAGACATCCTATGGATTTGAAAGTGCTTTGGATTCAATTTAGTCTGTACCTACATTTTTTATTGTGCAAATTCATGTAATCTCTTTAGAGAACTGATCCCTGACTTTCTGTGCTGCCCTGCTCCTGTGAGCTTTCCATGTGTCTCTGCTCTCCTTTTTGACCCAGCTGCTGCTCCAGCCATGCAGTCTTCTGCTCCAATTCCATTTGCCATCAAGAGACAGCACACTGCTGAGTTCCTTGCCTCTGGCAAGTCACAGAAATGGCTTCTGAATGTTTTGTTTGGTAACAGGTCCACTCCAAAATGAAAGATTTGTTGAGCAGCTCATCACACAGAGTGTATGAGCAGTTGCCTGTCACAAGCAATCTCTCCTTGGAAGGAGGTGCTCCTGTCCCTGTTTCTGCCCTGGGAGAACATCACACTTGTAGTACATAGAAAATGTACATCATGCTGGTTCAAGCCTCTTCATCCTCACTGTGATGAATTGCCCCAAGGCAGCCTGCAAGGTTGCTGTGTATCTCTATTACAACTGTCCTCAAGGGTTCCCCCAGTCACATCAGTGATTCTTTGAAGGGCCATGGATCTACTGTTGGTCAGCAGCTGAAGGATTAATAGGACTCTCTAGCCTGTCTGAATGTCCCTTATTGCTGCATACTTTTGAGTGAAACGTAACTAACTCTTCCTAGAGTTTAATCTGTTACAGAGTGCAAACCATGTATTTTAAAGTTGGTTTTGTGACGGATTCCCCCCCCCCCCTTTTTTTTGTGTGTTTGAAGATACATAGTAGGTAGAACAACAAGCTCACTTTTGAAAACAAGGTCTTAGTAAGCCCTCAATTTTTCTCCTGTATTTTGTTTCTGTGTTTGCACCCTCCCATATTTCTGCCTGGTTTTGTGACAACTATGACAACCCTTGAAGTATTTAGCAGCCTGGAAGGTGGATCCAGTTTAAACCAAAATAAGCAAGTTGCAGGTACATGAAAAGACAAGGAAAATTAGTTTATTGAAAGCTTTATCAGAAACTACTGGTAAACTATAGGGCGCAATTAATTTTTTCCATAAATAAAGCACATAATCGTAAATCAGTATGCTCTAGCTGGGTTTTTTATCATTACATTTTTCTGATGAAAAGCTGGTCCACAAAGATGCAATAGGATTTTCCCTGGTGCCTGTAACAAAGTTAAGAGTGGAATATCTGGGTCTTAGAAGTCTAAACTGAGTGGTTTACCCAATAGACCACACTGCCTGTACACATATGTTGAGAAGAGATGCTAACATTTTGTAGCATGCAGAAAGGGGAAAAAAGAGACTTACATGTGTTTGTGATAAGTAAGACGTGTTTAATTCTGTATCCAGGCCTTTGCATTTTTATATAGGTGATTGAAAAATTCTGGCAGAGATCCTGTCTTCTCACTGCTCAAAATCAAACAAATACGATTACTGAGAAGTAACAAAAAAGAATTCTCAATGAAACTTGGTTCTGTGGAGACTTTACAAATAGTAAACGTGTGGTAATGGAAAAATGGGCTGCAATTGCTGTGGACTTCAACTTTAGTGTTAGTTACATAAAACAGAAGCGTACGCTTGTGTTGACCAAAATGAAAACTTACTCTGCCAAACCCTTTGGCTCTTAACTTTAAAACAAAATACAATATGACAGATGCTTACTGTCTGTGCTCAGTGTGTTAAAGAGAAGGGAAAAAAATGTTATCTTATAAAAAATCCACACAATTAAGAGCAAAGAAATATCAGTCCAAGTAACTGGATATAATTAAGTTTTGATCTTCAGTGCAAGTGTGTTAGCTGAATGAACCAAAGCTAGCATATTATCAATGTAACCTGACTGGGAGAAGTCAGGTTCAGTGCAGGTAAGTATACATACACTTTTGGAATTTGCACAAATGGCTGATTCATTTCACAATATATTTTATCTTTTAAAATCTTCTTGTACAGATGAGGCTGAGGAAAGGAGAACAGAAAGATTTAAGGACGTGCTCCAACCACATGTGGTAAGTCACTTGTCATCATCATGGCTTGACTTCACAAATGAATATTAGGGAAGGGCTTTACGCACGCTTACTACAAATGCACTGATGACTAAGAAAGCCAATGCGAGATAGGCAAATCCGGTTGCAATAATCGCAATGAAAGGTCTCCTTGGGTGGTATAGGCAGAACGCGATTCTTTCTACGCTGTCTTTTCTCCTCGAAACTAATTCTGCATGAGTTCTCAAAAGAGACAACAGCATTATGGAGTGATCAATGTCCTGAACCACCTGCATGCAGGGTTGGGTCTGTGACTTCCACTGTGCCTTATCACCTGCTGTTTCATCCCTTGCCTGTTGCTACAGGGCTTTGCAAGTGTGGGTAAAGCCTTTGGACTTGCACAGTGGGTTTTTTAGGTGAGACACAGTGTGTGCAGAACTGGCCCCAGCCTTTACACCTGAGGTTTGTCTGCCAAGGCCTAGTGAGCTTGGACAGTGACAGCAAAGTCCTCAGGTCACAGGTTTGGTTGGAGTATCCTTCTCTTAGATTGATGGCCTTACAAGGCTAAATGAGCTCTAGCTGCCTTGGTTTGAAGTTAGAGCTATCCTTTTCCTAGGATGGTTGCCCGAAGGCTAGTGAGCCCATCCTGCCCATGAACACACTTTGTCTGACCCTTCAGTTAAGACCTGTCTGGCATGGGAGACCCTACCAGAGGCACAAGCCACCACCAGCATAGCTCCCAACCTCACAACTTCCCCCACGACAAGGGGGTGTCCATGAAAGAGCAGTTACTTGTACTGACAGTAATATGAATCTTAACACATCTGATGAGTGCATACATCAAGTGACACTGTTAAAACTGGGTAAAACTAAAGGTCAGGCTAGCCCAAACTCATGCCTCTGACACTGGCCAAAAGGAGATTCCAGGGAAGACTACAGGAGTTCAGCAAGTGCTGTCCCAGCCTGCAGCCACTGATCATTCAGGGACTGTCTGAATCAAATGTGATGTCTATACCATCCCTTTGACTCCCTGTCAGTTTCCAGTATTCAGAGAGGCAATATACTGTGAGACAAAGAGACACATAGCCACCTATGAGTTATTTGGCTTTTTTTTAAACTTTGCCTCATATCAGCTTTATTAGATATTCTATACTGCTTGCACTGAGGGCAGGGAACAATCGATTATTCTACACTCTCTTTTTGTCTCTCATGATTTACTAGATATGTATCTGATTTCGACCATCTTTTAGCCTGAGAAGACTTGGTTTGTGCAACCATTCCTTACATGGACACTGCTCTGTTCCTCTCATTGCTCTTCCTGCTCTTCTCTACACCTACTTTAAGCCTCTGAAGTGGAGGAGGGAGTAGAAGGTAGAAAAATAAACTCATACAATATTCAACCTTCATGGTAACATGTGACAGAGATGGAAAACAGTTACACAGTTGTCACATGCCAATACCTTTGTAAAGTAAGAAAAAACCTGTGCAGAATGATTACATGTACTGAATGTCAAATCATTTGAATCCTGTTAGGGTATATTTTAGTAATAGGCTGCTACACTCATACATTGAAAATGGGATTTTGATTAATCTTGCAGTGCCAGTTTATTAAACCAGACTAGAACAAGTCTGGATATACTGGCCTGACAGCAAACCGAAACCTAAAATTTCCCAAACAAATCCAAAACCCTTTGCCTAGAGAGTTCAGTTTAATTTCAATGAAGCAACTGTGATATTTATCAAACCTTAATATTTGCAACATAGTTTTTAAAACCTAAATGTTACTGTGTGTAATGACCTTAGACCTTAGGAGGCAGCCCTGAGTTTTAACCAAAACAACTGAATAAATAGAAGCAAATGCTTAACTTCCTAAGCAAGATCTTTTAAAGACAAAATATACAGGTAGAAAACCAACAAATCCAAATCAAATATTTCTGCTTTTCCCTATTGCATTACATCATGTTAGTCAGTCTGCAAACTGCTAAATAGATTTGGGATAATTATTGCTGGAGCACCTCTTTCTCAGGAAGAAAATCTTGATTTTATTGTGGTCATTGTTAAATTAAAAAAGCAGATGCCTGCTCTGCAAAGCATGCAACTGGATTCACATTTGCTGCTTTGGCACAGCTCTTTGAAAAGAAAACTTGGTAGATAATGTGGGTATAGCACATAAGCAGCATAGGCACATATACACATAACCTTTACATGCTTCACATATAAGCAGCATAGTATTTGATACTGCTTCTTTCTATGTGTATGTCCAAAGATGGATGGATACACACCTTAGATTCTCCTTTTTTCCCCCTGAATATAATCCTCAGCATATGTTCATTTTGCAATTCCACCACCAAACAATTCAATCATGTGTACCACAGGCTGAGTTCAGAGAAGCTTAGGATTTTGTTTGGGTAGTCCCATACAATAGAAATTAACTCATCTTCTGCATTCTCAAGATAGCAGTGATTTTAAATAGAAAACAATTACATTTATTAAAGTTCCAGAACAGTAGCTTATTGTTACCGACCATATCACCTTTTAAATTTAGATTTTGAAGGTGTCTTTGGTAGTTGTCCATTCTGTCAAAATCTGTGATTTGTTTTTATTGTGACCCTGCTTATTTTCACAGCCTTTGTAACCCTAATGCATTAAATAAACACTTCTTGTCCAGCTACTGAAAAAACTAACATGCCAAATGATTTGTAGCTTTCCACCTGAACTGTTTCTCATGAAGTTGGGATTATATGCCTGCAGGCCCACACATGGCAAATGACTCTTGTCTTGGATTGCTTACTGTGCTTCCAAGACTTCTACAGCAGAAGCTGAAGCTTCCAAGAGTAGTAAACCGGATGCTTACATGGTTAACAGTGACATGAAACTTAGTAGCTTAACTTTTAGCTTTATAGAGGAAAACATAAAAATTGAAATTTTTTTTGCTGTCAATTTCTCTTTCATGTTTTCACCCCAGGAGTGGATGCAAATATCTTGCTTCAGGTACTTAAACAGATGCAACTTAGTCACAAGTTACTCACATGTACCAAGAAAAACAGCACAGTCCTTCTTTTCTAGTATCTGGTTGAGGTAAATGGGCACATAAACATGCAGCAAATGTTGAAAATATCCTGAAAAGACAGGGCTAATTTTCGTCCCACCACACTGACATACTGTATGGAACGGATCTGCCCCAAGTCCTTTAGATAGAACTGAGAATTAAGTCCAGGGACCTGCTGTGGACTCTAAATAAATACTTATACTTGTAGGTCTGTAATGCAAGAAAATTGCGCTACAGTTGTAATTACAGTGCTTAGTTGAACTAAACACTTCATAAGCATTACTATAAAATAATATTTTATGATTAAATGATCCAGTTTTGAATGATATTCACATGAAAAAGTAGGATTGACCTCAGTCTAGCTGATAGGTGGGAGCTTCTCCATAGAGCAAGCAAGCAACTCCTCCTCTCACCTCCCCCCCAAGATTTTTATTGCATTTATTTAAACCTGATCATTTTAATTAACTTCAAACAAGTTCTTCGTAACCTCAGTTCTATTTTGAAACTCCAGTTTCCCCCAGTTAGCTGTTAAACCACCAGGGACTCCTCTGTCTTGGAGCAAAACTGTGAGTGATGCAGCTGACACAACCACCACATACAACACAAGCGTAGCCACAATGAACAGCTTATGCAGTGTGTTCAAAACATGGCATGCACTGCCACTAGTTATGTGCAGAATTAAGAACTGTTACATTCATTTCAGCTGGTGAGGGTCAAACTGGTCAGGCACAGGACACTGGCTTATGGAAAATAGCTGAGAAGACACTTTCCTTTGTGCTGGTGGAATAAAAAAAAGGGGGTCTTTTAATGGCACAATTTTCTTTTTCATAGAAATAAGTAGCAGTAAATAAAAAGGGTCTTTATATTGCCTACTATTCACAGCTGACACGGAATAGATATTGCCTTTGCAAGTGCTGACTACAGCTGGTGGTGACTCCTCTGGGGTATGCTGTGGAGGGAGGAGTGAATCAGTCTTGCACACTCTTCCTTAAGGAGAGCAGGACCCTCTTCCACTGCAATAACAGTGGAGCAAAGGAAAGTAACTAGTCCCTTCCCAGCACTGATGCAGGGAGTAAACAAAGGAAATATACTTGCTTGGTTCATAAAATATTGCCCTTGTTATTTTAAAAGTTACAATTGGTTTAGATTTTACAATGATGTTTGACTGGTCAGGATGCTGTTTCATCTTTTCCTGTTGGGTATGTGAGTCAGTTCAAATTAAATTCTCACTGTCATTACAGTGAAGCTGCTGCAGAAAGTTCAGGGTATATCCTTAAGAGAAAAGCAATTGCTGTTGTTATATTTAAGTAGAAGTCTAAACTGAAGAAAACTTGAGCATGTCTCTAGCATATTTCATACAGCTGTATCTAAAAAACAAGTTTTCATAGTGTCAGTATGCAAAGGTTTAGACAAAATCTGGTTTCAAAACCCTTAACATACGGATTATGTAATGTTGATATTTATTGATTTGCTACTCTGGTCTAGTTTTCTATATCTACTGGGAACCACAGATGAGACCATAATCCAAGACACCCATTCTGCTCATTCAGAGCTATTCCAAAATCAGTCTGAGCACTCTTGGTCATTTTTCCCTTCATACTGAGCCTCTCTGCTTCCTGAAGGTGCCAACCACTTGCTGAGGAATGTCTCTTATCAGAATTTGCTCTCCAGCTTTCCCTATGCAAGGCAGGTCGTCCTCTGAGTTTTCGAGCAGAACTTGCTGCTTCCACAGCACATCCCAGCCAGGGAACAATAATTCCACATCAGGAATCCAGCTGCTCTCCCAAATGACATCTCACTGTATTACCACAAAGCCACAGGGCTGCTCAAAACACCCACTATCAGCCAACTCCACTCCCCTGCCAGAGATCAGAAAACAGGAACACACTCAGCCTTCTCTGCTCAGTGCTTCCAGCAGTTCACCCGCCCCATTATGCTGGGGTCTATGCACATCTGTTTTGCAGTACTCCTCTCACTGGCTTAATTGTACATGCTTACAGATATCCTAGACAAACCACAAGGAACCTCTTGTAAAAAGCTACCTAATGAAGAAAGGAGAAGTACAAAGGAATATCTGCATTTTAACAAAAATAAATGTAAAATCATCTTTAGTTCTGCATCACAGAAATAAATACAATTTCTCTCTTTGCAGATGTTGCTAATTATACACACAAGTACATTTATTATATTTTATTACTTAAAAAATCTGCAATCTTCATTCTAAATCTCAGACTTAGCCCTTAGCAATGAGCTTTTCTTTTTTTTTCTTTTTTCTTTTTTTTTTTTTTTTTTTGAAAA
>NDXB01010147.1:245160-276383 GCA_002631895.1 Agapornis roseicollis
TTTTTTTTTTTTTTTTTGAGAAAAGGAAGGATGTCAGTGAGAGCTTGTTTTTGGTGAGACCCAGGACAAACAAACTGCCCCTTTAATAATCCATTAATTCTCTAATAATATCCTTTAGGGAGTCTGGCTACTTCCACAGATTGTTTTACTACTTACTCTAAACAATACACTTACCCACTTAACAAATAATATTAAACTTTAGAAGTCATCACTTGCAGGATGTTGAATTTGTTGCTCATCTAAGATGTGGGACAATGCTGCTCTGTGTTGTAAAAGTCCAGTGGGGAGAAATACTTTCCTCCAGCTCTTTCTTGTGCAGTGCTGCAGAAGTGCCCCAAGGATTTTCCAAAGTCTTCCTGACAGCAAGCCACTAGAGACAGCTGTTAGGGTTCAGTCCATAGCTCAGCACAATAAATAACAATAGCACTTATGCCAATAATGATCTCGGTTTCTCTGCAGGAGGCATGTTGTGGATACTTGACTCTTCACTAGAGCAGCACTGATTACAACTATTAGGAAGGTTCAGCCAGGTGATAATAGATGTCAGAAGTATTGGGACCAAGGAAGGGGTAGAGAAATGGATATTAAAAAGATGGCTGGAGGCACTTCAGCTACTGGAAAGGCAGGTTGAAAAAAAAATAAGAAAAAATCAGAAAAAAGCCTCAGTTTGCTTTTAAATTCTGCTATTTATAAAAGAGCAAAGGCAGCTTAAAGTAAATGGAAGGTAAATATACAAGCCAGAAAAAAGCACTAACCTCACAGTGTGTCACTGGCTGGTAGGTTCATCATGCACCAGGTCAGTAAGCTGTGGTACCTTCCTTTATAGATACGAAACCTGCTGTCTGTTCTTGCATGTGGTAAAGCTGACGTTTGGTGAAAGCAACAATTTCTATATGCAGATCCCTCTTCCTAACATATGTATGGTTTGTCACATGCAAGGCAGCATACAATCTCTCCTGCAAGTCTTAATACAACTAAAACCAGAGATCAGACTATTTTAGTCAGGATTTTTTTAAATTGGACTATGCAAAACAAAATTACAACCAGTGAGACACACCAAAATGATGTCATTCAACCAAATTGACGTTTGTTGGTCTTATTTAAATTCCTGACTATCCCCAATAATAAAATTGTAAATCATAGAATCATTTAGGTTGAAAAAGACCTTTAAGATCATGGAGTCCAACCATTAACCCAGCACGACTAAGTCCATCACTAAACCATGCCCCTAAGTGCCACATCTACGCTTCTTTTCAGTACTCATAGGATTGGTGACTCCACCACTGCCCAGGGCAGCCTGTTCCAATGCTTGACAACACTCTCTGTGAAGAAATTTTTCCTAATACCCAATCTAAATCTCCCCAGTGCAGCTTGAGGCCATTACCTATCACTCGTTACTTGGGAGAAGAGACTGATACCAATTTCATTCTCCTTTCAGGTAATTGTAGAGAGCAAAAGGTCCCCTCTGAGCCTTCTCCACACTAAACACCCCCAGGTCTCTCAGCCATTCCTCATCAGACTTATTCTCCAGACCCTTCAACAGCTTTGTTGCCCTTTTCTGGACCCACTCCAGCACCTGGATGTCTTTCTTGTAGTGAGAGGCCCAAAACTGAACACAGTATTCAAGGTGTGTTCTCACCAGTGCCAAGTACAGGGGAATGATCACTGCCCTATTCTTGATACAATTCCACATTATTGATATACTCCCACACTATTCTTGATACAGTAACACAGGGTAGCTGCATCCTATATCCAGTGCTCTTCTTATCAGCAGCACAGAGGTCAAAGAGGAAGCCTGGGTCACAGGCAAGGTAAGCAGGGACACTGCATCACACTTGGCATGAGGATGGCAAATGAAGCCAAAGCACGCGAGCTCTGCTGTGGGACCCTCTCCTGGCAGGCTATTTCAGCAGAGCCTGCAGCAAGGGAGCTGCAGATGTTTACCCTTCTGAGCCAGATATTGTCTTGTGCCTCAAGTTCCTGCAGGCTGGTAATTAAGGCAGATATCTGGAAACCCACAGCACAGTTAGCAGCTTCTCATCATGGTGGTGATTGGATTAGGGGAGAGAGCCCTGTCTGGAAGGATACAGCACTGGCCACTCTGGGGGTTTAAACTGAGCCCCCAGCCAAAGGAAAATGCATGTGGTGGCTGTGGTTTTCTTTCCGGTAACATTATCTTACAGTTTATGTCCTAAGAAAAAAGTTGGCATAGCTGGCAGTATTGGAAGCAAGGCCCAGAGCTGATTTAGCATGAAGCCTGAACTTTCTCTCACTCTCTGAAGTCCAGGTTTTCCTCCTCAGGGTCAAGGTGAAGGGACAGAGAAATGCAGTAATGTTTCTCCTCCTGCATTTGCTTTTTGTTTCATGTGAATGTCAGAACTCCCAGAATCTAGTTATTTTTAAATAAATCTACTAATCCTCCCATGGGAATAATTATACATTTTAAACACATATCCAGAAAAGAGAATATCATACCTTAGAAAGTCAGATAGAGAATTTTTCTTCTTGGAATTTAACTAAACAGATAAAATGAGTTGGACATAAGTAATTTATTATTTGTTAAGGTGAAATTTATGACTTGAAAGTAATTCTTTGGATTAGAGTCTTTTGTGCCAATGTAAAATATAAAGGATAAAGGATTTAACAAATATGCTGTTGGACAAAAAAATAGCAGAAACGTTAAAAAAAAAGCCATCATTCTATAATATAAATCAGGTTTTCTCTTATTTTAATTCAGCAGGCTTCACTTTTCTTTAAGCAATAACTATTAGCTAACAGACCCCCTTGCTCATTGGAAGAATCATTCAAATGTCATTTGGTACTGGATATGTCTAACTGTGCTGAAGCTGTATACAATCTAATACGTACCGAGTTAACTGTACTCATTTTTTACACGATTAATTCATTAAAATTCTTTTAGCAGAGCAAATGGTATAGGAGTAATTAATTTGTAAATGTCTACTTGATAAAGTGTATTTTAAATGTATCTTAACCATATGAGGAGAAATTTTCAAAAGCCACTAATATCCTATTCTCAAAAGCAATTTGGATGCATAGCATAAATCACTCATTAAAAAAACCCACAGAATTTCAGCCTTTATATTGTTTAAAGGCATTTGAAACCATTTTCCTAATTGCCACTTCAAAATCCTCCACTAGCCAATCAAAGAAATTCAGAAACTTCAGCCCATGCCCTTTTTGTGCTGGATGGTATTTTGGAGGGAAAAAAAATTTGCTCTGTACTTTAGCAGGCTGCAAAAGACACATTCAGTACTGTGCATTAAAAAGCAGCTCAGCAGGAAAATTACCTATTGAATCAGAAAGATTCTGCCCCTGATTAACGCTGATGGAGTGTCTCTGCATGATGTGTTACCTCTCAGACACAGTGAAAAATTTGTGGCTACTCTTCTGAGCAAAGGGGATTTAAGAGAGGACTGGATTTCACACCAGGATGGGTGGAAAAGTTTGGATTAGTAAAGATGGAGCCATCAAGGTATGTTTAGAGTTGCTACAGCCAGCTGACTGCACATAATTGCAGCACTCATAAGAGATTTTAGGCTGAAGAATGAATATCAGAGATAGCATAGCTCTCTTAGAGAGTTTGGGCTGATAACAACTAGTGAGCTGCAATCCCTGCCGCTGGAGAAAGGTAACTTATTTTTGGGTGGATGGAGAGTTGTTTGCAGACTTTCTTACCATAGTCCTGGGTAAGCAGAGGATACTGGCTTGCAAACCCAGAATTGCTGCAGAACCCGGAAAAGTTGTCAAGCTCTACTCAGAGTAGTGATAAAAAAATGACACTAATTCACCGCCCTCTGAATACAGCAGTTTTAGGGAGACTTCAGGGTTAATTAAAGGATATGGGTTGCCTGATTAACTTGATTTCTTGCTCAGCCTAGTAAAAGCTGCCGAGGACCAGAGCAATGTAGCTGTAAGTACTCCTGGACTTGATGAGTGTCATTGCTTTTATCTTAGGAATGGAGCCAGCGCTGCTTTCCAATGCGGACCAAAATCCTAACAGAATCTATGAGCTAATTTCAAGTATATTGGAAATCACCTACCAATGCCTCAGCTGTGATGCTTGAAAGAAACAACAATTTCATCCTGAGCTTCAGCCTGGAAGGTTAAATACAAGGGCTAAGTTGTTATGAGCAGCAACAAATCCATTGCACACCATTTGTAACCTGGAATACTTCTTCCTATTTACATCTTTCCTTGGCAGGGGTTTCCCATGGAGTACTGTCACTGAGCTTCCCTCAGATGAACTGGGCGATAAAGCACAAGGTTACAACTTGGACAAGCAGAACCTTCAAGTCTTGTTACATGGCTCAGTGTAAGGAAAGGGCTTTTTGTTACACTTAGGGCCAGTGTTTGAATCCTACTGTCAAAACCACAAATCTGATGTTGCTGATCTGATTAGGCCAAAAAGCTGCAGTCTTTGCCTGCTCATGCCAACTTGAACACTAACATTAACACTAATCCTGAAATAAAAGCTACGCCTACATTAGTAACCCCTGTCAAACTTTGAACTAAGCACAGCTCAGTGGCTCTTACTGGTGATGATGTAAAAAGACATGTTGATACCACCTGGACTGCTGTGCAGAAACACTGACTCAGTGATACACATCACCTAATCTTACCCCTCATTAAACCTTTCTGTACATGAATTCTTTAACACTTACCAGCAACTCCTGTCACACCAAAAGCTAAGTATGGCTTCCTAGCTCCCATTTAAAACACATTAATAATACTCTAATAATCCCTTTTAAATTCTACAGTAAAGCGGGAGTCACTATTTAGTATCAAATCATCAGACTATTCTATATTCTTAAAACTGGTAACTAATTTTGGAAAGGCACCTTTTGATGCCAAAGAATTAGTATTAATCCATCCCCTACTATCTCAAAGGTACTTGTTCAAGATTGAGAACATGCATTGACCCAGCAGTCTGAAAGAACACTGCATGTGATGGACAGATTTGGACTTGAGGAAGATAGTGCAACAAATATTAAAAAGTATTAATCAGCTGCCCTTCCAAGTGTTTCAGAGAAATTATGACTGAACTTCAGAGAGAGCACTGCCATGTGCAAATATCATTAAAATGAGAGAGACTAATTAAGTGGATGGAAGAGTCCTTTTCTTATTTCTTTATTCTTTGATGAAAACACTTAAATCTAAAAAAAAAAAGAGAATCTATCAAAAGATAAAGCCCGAGTGCCTGCAGTTGTATCATGTCAAGCATGGATAATTTTGAAGGCAATATAGTTTGTTCTATAGTTGGAACTTTGGCCTTTAGTCTGAGTCTGTGAACTGAAGTTTGCAGTAAACTGACTTGTTATGACTCACTATTTAACCATAGAATCATAGAACCATAGAATGGGTTGTGTTGGAAATGACCTTAAGATCATCTAGGTTCAATACCCCTGCCATGGGTAGGGATGCCTCACACTAAACCATGTCACTCAAAGCTCTGTCCTACCTGGCCTTGAACACTGCCAGGGATGGAGCATTTACAACTTCTTTGGGCAATCTTTTGCAGTACCTCACCACCCTCACAGCAAAGAACTTCTTCCTTATATCTAACCTGAACTTCCCCTGTTTTAAGTTTAAGCCCATTACCCCTTGTCCTGTTGCTACAGTCCCTGATGAAGAGTCCCTCTCCGGCATCCTTGTAGGCCCTCTGCAGATATTGGAAGGCTGCTATGAGGTCTCCATGCAGCCTTCTTTAATGTATTCGTAAAAAATGCTTAAAAAAATTAATCTTATTCTGTCCACTTAGCAACAAATTTTCAGGTACACATCTTGACTGAAGTCTGTGTATCTTGAGTTCAAGAGACTGGCAAAGTTCTGAGTGTATTCACAAACTTCCCTAGACTCTCATAGGCTGAAGTAATTTGTGTGATGAGGAGAGAGGCAGCATATCTCACCAGAAACTATTTTATTTGGTCTGTCATTGTGGAGCAAAATCCATTCTGCACTGCCTTCCAGATTCTCCACATTTATCAAGTGGAAAACAGCCCAGTATATTCAACCAAAATATTTCCTACATCAGGCTGGAGCTCCCAGCTGACAGAGAGCCAGTGCAGTTGGTTCCCATTCAGCTATTCCTTAGCATATCTGACAATTTTTACAGGCTTATTTGGAATTGTGCTGTTACAAAAAGAAATTTTCATAGATTAGTGATATATGTACAAAGAGCTAAATCTCTTAGATTTTAAGCTTTCATTTCCCCAGTGTCCAAGTCAGTCTGATACACTATAGTAATGAAGAAAAAAGACCTTTATTACTTACATACAATATTAACATTGAAAAGCAGAGAGGAGAACAGGAATTACACATAAAGATGAAAAGATGTTGGAAATCTCACTGTCTTCTATGTTCTTCATAATATAGAAACATGGTATCATGGTCTAGTTAACAGCAGCTGAGTGCAAGACAGACCATGTGTGTTCTTTCCCCTATCAGTTTAACAGAATCAATTTAATAAAAGCAGAGGATCAAAGAACTTCAGATGAGACAAAAAAGAACCAAGAAACACCCACTGTCAGCCAAGTCACACAGATCTGTTACACAAAATATACAAGCAACCAAAAATGAGAAGAAAAAATGTTTGCACTAACCCAACGACAGTCAGTTCAGAAAGGCAATTAGAAAAGCTTAATTGATGAGATTATTATGGTTCATTGCGCAAGTAATAATTCATATTAAAACTCTTTGATTTGCAAACTTAAGTTTGAAACAAACATATAAACGTTAAATAGCTTTAAGAGTAAATTAATTGGTACTAAAATAAAAAGGTTATTATTTTAATTTAGTATTATCTCAATGTTATCTTAATTTACCAAACAGTCCAATTTCCTATATGAGGACACTGTAGATACAAAGGTTTGCATTTAGGCCCTCAACTTACTGCTTACCTTGTTGGAGACTACACCATAAAAATTAGTGTCACAGGTGATGAATGAAAGGTGTAGTGTCACACTACACGATAAATCTTTTTTTCACTAAAAAAAGGCTGCAAGAAAGAGAACCTAAATAAAGGTTGAATCCTTGAAACAGAAAATTCATAACAGGCATTGCAAGAACACCTCCTTGGACGTGATGTCAGCTATCATTTCCAGTGAGTCCATGCAAAGCATCTGTGAAGGACATGACACTCAGCCTGTGGTTTCAAGCAATTGAACTAAATGCAAGTTTGTCCCAAATGCATCAATTCTGTGTCCTCAAAATAGTGTATGTTTTTCTCTCTGGAAACAACTTCAAAACTGTGCTCATTGCACTTTACTAGAAATACACTGAACAGAACCTAAATAAAGAAATCATACAACTGCAGTAAGTTTTTCATGATTATTAAAACTTTAGGACCATGAAAGTGAATAGAGATGTTTCTGCTTCAGAAAAAGATGATTAGACTGAGGGGCCAATTACCTTGTCCTAGATTGTAACTTAGTTCACATAACTGGTAACAAATACTGAATTAGGTGTCTTTACTTTGCAAGTACCCATAGAAACAAGACTGGTGGAATGTCCAACCTAAATCAGACCTCCTAGCAGTCTAGATCTAAATCACAGTTAAAAAAGAACACCAAATAGTCCCTCTCACAGCAGTATGACCCAATTTCCTGTCTAAAGTCACCTAGCATGTTCTTCAAAATTCTGTATTTCACTTGTTGTCCTCTATTCCACATGGAGCACTAGGCATCTTATTTCTCAAACTCTTATTGATGGATTGACAAATTAGTCCATCTTCTTTAGCTACTAAAATAAAAGGAAACACAGAGAAATACAGGTAAGATTCAAACAACAAAAGACTAAGTTAAATCCACAGTTAGATTTTTAAGTTGTTCAATAATGATTTCCATATACCAAATAATTTCATTTTTTTATAAAAGTTTATAATGTTATTGTGGAATAGCATGAAACAGACTCTGAACTCCCTTTATTTACAGGAACCAAAAGCTGATTCTGAATGAACATGACAAAGCAACATGTGTGGCCAAAACCAGAGCTGAGACCAAGCACCAACGCTTCTTCGGACAGAATACACAATAAGAGAACATCATTTGCAGATGTTCTCTATCCAGTTGGATTCCCTGGCTTTTCACTATCTCTGCTGACATGAGCCACAGCCAAAACAAACAAATTGTCCTTTCCTCAGCAAAGTGCATTTGATGGTGCCGCGCGGATGGGAGGCTTCCAAAGCAATAGTTCTCAGCATTCTAGCTGATTAGCTCTTCTAATTGGCTCTCTCTCCTCCCATCCTAAGATCTTCTCACAATAAATCTAGTTAGGAAAAGATGCATAAACTGCAGTATCAAGGAAGTACCAGGGAGATGATGTGAAAGTGACATTGCTTTTCAAGCTACATTCCTAGCATAGAAGACCAAGAGTTTATTTCCTCTTGGCAGATGTAGAATGTAAACAATCTTTCTTGGTCATTTTGTGGCTTGAGCATCTGTTTTTATGTGTCTTATATCCTGTCTCATCATTAGCAATATTAGGATGGAAAGCACAAGAAGAAATAAACACATTGGGCTGTGCTGATGCTCCTCAAAGTATTAAAATCTCTACAGGACAGCCTATTTTGCCTTGCTCAAGTGTCCCCTTAAATAAGTCACCAGTTTGGATCAGAAAGAAAAGCCCTGTCAGAAATTTTTTGCCTGTAGCATGTATATATACACTATATATATATATACAAACTATATATATATATACACACACAGAAGATCATGAATAAACTACTGATCAAAGATTGTTACCAGAAGATCCCAAGACATTTACAATGCTTCATCTTTCTTCTTATGGCCTTCTTCTTGGCCTTTCTTATAGGCTTTATAGAGCTTGTGGTGGCAAGGGGTACACGTGGCACCTTTTAGATGGAACATTTATTGCACAGTTATCTACAATCACTAAGACCTGGAGCTGTCAACTAACGCTGACCAATGCTCTACTCCTTTGTCCTTATAAATGGCCAATGCAAGTCATAGACTTTTCTTTCAGAGGGCTGAAGATAGCAGAAAAAAATCAAGGCTTTAGATAAACTGCAGAGTCTCCAGTATTTGGAGTGAAATTATGTAAGATTACTACAAGGTGGCCCACGTGTATTATAACACTATTATAACTTTTAATACAGCTCTGGGACCCTTATCCACAACAGCTGCCTACTAGATAAAAGCTTCTTTAGATAGCTGAGGATTCTTGCCTTTTTCAATGAGATATAAAAGCCTTCCACTTCAGAATGGGCTCAGTTATATCAAACATACTTGTCTGATACAGTAGAAGAAAAGGAAATTACAATTAAATAACTGTGAAAAGGCTGAACCAGTTTGATTCTCTCAAGTCCTTCATGCAAAATAAATGCATGTTCTCAATAAAAGTTTGCAGCTAGGAAAGCTCAGTTTCAAATAAGAACTTAATGAATTACAGTATTTATACATGAAATACTTTCAACAGTAAATCACATATTTCTGAACTTGAAAAAAGCAAGTTACATGTTAAATGTAATATTGCACTAGCCATGCAGGTGGTTCCTGTGAAACCTCGAACAAACTTACCTATAGGAATCTCCAAAGAGCAATATTGTCTGAGATAAAATTTCCATGTTTTAAACAAATTCCCTTTAAATACATTGCATTTTCCAATGCAATTCACCTGTGAATGTAGCTGTCAATTACAGCAAGCCTATTAAAACTGGTGTTTATTTTGGATAGCAGTTAATTCACAGAACTACCTCTTTGTTACACACACTACTGACAAGGCATAATGATTGCATACAACCTTGGTACAATGAATAAAGAGTTTGCATTTTTAATTTCCTGTACCTCTCTTGTATGTTTCACTTGGCTATTTGGAAAGCTGATACACATAAACACTGAATGACTTGGCATGAAAAGTGAATCAAATTCAATAAGATCTAACTATCAGAAAAACTGAACACTCACTGATTTTTTAAAAACGTACTTCTGTGTAGGGTATTTGAAACGTGTTTGCAGTTCTGTTTAAATAAGAAAAATGCAAAGACTAGTCGATAAAATCCCTTCACCACTTCATTGATCTCTCCAATTTTCCTGATTTTCAGTGTGCGGACAAGCAGCAAGGATTAACGAAGGGCTGAGAAAAGTCCTCATGAAATAGAAACAGATACTTAGCCACAGAGCTGTTTGCCCTACTTACGCATTCACTTCATGCAACTTGGTAACTGTGAAGTGAGTACTTGACAAAAAAAGGGGGTGGGGGGTGGGGGGAAGATAAATCTTCTCTCGAGTTTCCAGGCTTGGGAGTTGGCATGACAACTGTAAGCCAGTAGTCAAGTCAGGCACCGACTAAGAGTAAGAAGCTGGAAGAAACCAACAGAAACACAGAAAATCCAGGAATACAGAGAAGTGCTGGGAAAAGAAATGATAAAGTGTGGACATCATAAAGCTTTAGAGGTATGGGCACTAGCACGAACAGTGAATAACTATGTCCCTGCATAGCAGTAGGCAGAGTATCATATAGCTGAGGTGGTGACTAGTTGTTTCTCCAGTGAATAAAAAGATTGTGCTACTCTAGGCAAAACTCCCAACTCTGTTGTGTGCCAGCAGAAATAGCTGATCAGTCTGCACAAGAGCAGTTTCATAGTGAACTGCAAGTAGCAATACATAAAGAACTTATTAATCTTCCTTTACCATTGAGGCAAATTTATCTTCCATAAAACAGGTATTTATACCTAAATCAAAGGAAAGAATAAAGAACGGTGTCAAAAAATAAGAATATCTTTTTTATGGGTAACTTTAAATGAAAAAAGAAAGAATAGGCAGGTTTGTGAACAGAATAAGCATTCGTCAATAGGGTAGGATAGGTTATTCTATGTTTTCCTCTGTGATCTTCTTAGTTTGTTATTGTTACCTGTATTTTGACACAGTAAATTCTCTTCTGTCTCCAACTTCCAGGCAAGTTGAGAGTAAAGCAAAAATCCTACTCCACAATGGAGTAGGCCTCAGGAACCATCCTCTTTTTATGTACTGGCATCACTGTCACATGTGAGGACAAGTAAGGCCAGATTTGCCCACAGCAGAAGTCTTCAGTCTCGTATTTCCTTACCCAAGGACAGTTTTTTAAATGTCCTAATTTTAATAATCTATTTCAACTGAAATTATGACCTGAAGTTGTGCACAATGACAATCTTATTCCTTGCATTTTTTTTTTCTTTCAGAAACCCAGTCATTATTGTCACATTTGTGAATTGACTAACAACATCTGTGTATTTTTATTCCACATTTAATAATACATCTATTTTAAACACAAACATGGCAGTGGCTTAATGTGTATTTTATACTTTGGTCTACCAAGGCCTTGTTTGGTTTTGTTTTAGGTTTGGTTTTCTGCCAGAAGTATGCCTTTTAACAGGAGCAAGACCAGAGACTCTCACTTTCATTAAACTAAAGAGGGTGGACTGACCCCACTGCCACTGGCATTTCCTACTTGAGCTGAAGAGGACAGTCCCACCTGTACTCAAGCTTTCATCCAAGCACCCTATTTTGTGTTTATTTTGCTGGTGGACTTGACAACTCTGAAATGGGAAAAAACTAATTTCCATTGAGATGGGGAAGTTTGAAAGCTTCTCACATGATAAAACAAAAGAACTTACAGCCTTTAACTTGCAACAGATGGGATTTCTTCCATTCCTTTTGCTTCAGGTATTTATTTCCTGACTTATTAATACAATTATTCTTTTGAGAATTGGTATTTGCTAATTTTAACTTGCAAATTTCTAAATCTATTGTATTCACAATTAATTATGGCATAATATAAAATCACATTGTTTGAACTAGCAAGAAAAGAGACAGATCATCTCCCAAAGGTTCTTCAGCACACAAATTCCATTTCATGTGATATTTCAAGTGTGAAAATAACAAGCAGCAGTCCACAGACGAAGGCTTTGTTTATTTCAAGTAAAGCTGTGTTAAGGAGGAAAGCTGGAGAGGACAACCCCAAAACACAGTTGTACTTACACAGCTAACACTGGACAAAAGAGGAGGAAGTCCTCTCCTTACAATTTTGAAGTAAGGGACTAATCAGAATAGGTTGTTTACCTCACAAAGATTTAATACCACTTCACCTTTTATTAGAACTATTAAGAATTTTATGTGCTTAAACAATTCTATCACTATATACTTGGCTTTTGTGCCAGCCTGAGAGATGCTCTCCCCACAATGCACATCACAGATATTTTTATCCAGACAAAAAAATGTTTCAATTACTAATGAAAAAGAGTTATCATAGAGGAATTAAAAAATAATCCAGACGCTCAACTCACATGTTGCATCATGCAGATAGTATTTGGGGAAAAAAGAAAACATTAATAAAGTAATTCTAAGAATTTAGAATTAGAAATTAGAATTTGGATAAGAGAGGGCTCAGGGAGACCTTATCACATTCTACAACTACCTGAAAGGATGTTGTAGTGAGATGGGGGTCGGTCTCTTTTCCCAAGTAATAAAAGGAAAACACAAGAGGAATTGGCTTCAAGCTGCGCCAAGGATGGTTTAGATCGGATATTAGGAAACAGTTCTTCACTGAAAGGGTTGTCAGACATTGGAACAGGCTTCCCAGGGAAACGGTAGAATCCCTTTCCCTGGAAGCGTTCACAAACCGTGTAGATGAGGCCCTTAGTGACATAATTTAGTGGTGGTCTTGGCAGTGCTATGGAACAGTTGGACTTGATCTTAAAGGTCTTTCCCAACCTACTTGATTCTATGATTCTATATATATAATGTATGCTACCACTAAAAGTGCATCATACTTATTATACACAGTGAAGTCCTCAGTAAGTCTTAGAGAATGACCTGCTTCAGACATACTTTTGTTCTACAGCATGAACAAAATGGATGTTATAACTTAAATGTTGCAACTGTACTTTGCTCACCTTTCTTATTAAATTTCAACTTTGCTGGACATGTTTCATTTTTATGCTAATTTGGCCTCATACATAACTCAATTTCTCCAGGTTATAGAAGATTCAAACTGTTTACAGGAGGGATTGAGTAAAAATGTAGCATGCCGACAACCAGCACTTTAACTGGTGCAAAGCTAAGCCAGTAATGGTGTAACAAATAATATGAGCTGAAGATCTGGCCTCAAACACAGGGCATACTCAGCTTAACAGAGGAGTCACTGAGGCAGAGAAATCAATACAAGTCAGATATTCTGTGCTTACTGCACTTTCCCTTTAGAAAAATATGTGTATGTTATACCACAGACACAACTGTATTGTTTCATTAGAGATTCCAGCCAAACGGTATTTGTTAAAAAGACCAGTCCCCACACTTTTAGGCTGGATAGCACTGGTTTGTGTTAAGCAAGTATCCTGGTGGCATTAGCATTTACTTTCTTCTCTCACACTGACCAAATGATCAACAGTAGGTCAGCTGTAACTAGTCACTGCAATATAAAATTATTTACGAAAGAAAAAGGACAATTAAATAAGCCACAGTAATAAACACAGATCATAATGACTGAATTCCTCAAAAAGTAACCTGTAAATAACATAAAAAATATAAATCAACAAGACCCTTTGTCTTGTTGACAAACTTTGTCTAGTTCTTCCTTCTGCCCCTATGCCCCTCCTCTGCCTATGAAACTTTCTGAATCCACATTGAGTAAGAATGAGATATCTGTAACATGATACATTTGCACTGATCCTATAGATTGCTGTTAAGAAGCAGTCCATCACAAATGTGGCTTCTATCAAGTTTCATTACTTTCAGGATGTTAATTTTGGTACAGGCTTATTATTTTTGTGATTTTGTGCAAAACCACTACCCATCACTTTAAAAAGAGGTAGAAGAAAAATAGTTCAAAATAGTTCAAACAACACTGACAGAACAATGCCCATGCAGATAACTAAACACCCAGCATTAATCTGAAATAGTTTCTTTTTGACACTTAATTTTACAGTGACTAATAGAACAAAGCCCTCTCAAAACTCTACATGTTATTCTGTTCATATTATGAAAGGATACAGAAATAAAAACTATATTGTATACAACTATAGAAATTAATACTCTAACACCCATGTGCTACCTGAGAAACTTGTTAAAGTTCTAGAACATTACTTTATACCCACTGCCCATGTAACTTCAGACTTCCAAGAAGACTGTGACTTTCAACCAGGACCATTGTGGTGATACCTGGAAGCAGGTAAGGATTGTTCTCCACAATCTGATATGGAAAATTAGCTATTATTTAGATATTTTTCTTTTACAATGAAGAAAAATATTCTACCACCATAGTTCACAGGAGTATTAGGGTACTTCAAATGTTAAGACCTTAATTTAAAAAAACATAAAAATCACACTAAAATATACTATGATTCTAAAAGTTGAACGTTTACCCATGAAGAAATTCCAGAATTTAGGTTGCCATCACAACTTTGTCAGCACTTATGTACATATATTTTAACATACATTCTGATATTAAGCATTACATAAATCTTTATGAATAAGGAGTCTAGGGGTAGTGGCATGGAAACTCCAAGACTTGAGGAGATCGTTATCATCAAGATGAAAGAACCTGAGATCACAATTGTAAGGAGACAAGAACAGGAAGGGTTAAGGAGAAAAAGTATTTCTTTAGTCCAAATACTTAAATGCTGCCACAGAGAAGTAGATTCTATCTTTGTCTCTATCACAGATCAACCCACAACCCCCACAACTTTGGAGTCCTTTATTTCATGGCTGTGTAATTTGAAACATCTGGGAAGCCTGACTTTCAAAAGAAGTGACCTCTAAATTAAGGGTGCAAGTTTAGCTAGGCAGAAGCTATATGCTAAATATTTAAATACCACATAAAATTTAATTACTGCAAAGCAGGTGATGAGCCTCCCAAATAAGACACTCAAAAATTAATCAGCTTTGATCTCCAATTAAACACCCCACAAACAATACTTCCTTGTCTCACCAACATGTTTTGAAAATAAAGACTTCTACTTACAGTAATGAAAGCAATAGACACATGCATTACACCAGCCTGTATGTCCTCTTCTACTACCAAAACTGCTGGAACACTCATCACCCTTGCTGTCCTCCCTGCCTGTATTTTACCCTTCACCATATCCTTTTGGGGATTATGAATCACTTTTTTCCTCAGACCATTTAACTGACAAGTTAATTTTGAACTCTGACCCTACCCTCCAATATCTGCAGCTTCTCCTCTGTGCAGCATTGCCAGAATATCAAATCAGCATATTCTATTCCATCATTCAGATTTTTAATGACAGATAACAATGTACAGCAGCCACAAGATAAAACCTTGCAGAACCAAAGCTGATAAGCATGACAAGCTTTAGCGTAATTACCAACATAGATCAGGTACAAGTTTTCCACCTACTTTTAGCCACATCTTAGAATCATACAATAGTTAGGGTTGGAAAGGACCTTAAGATCATCAAGTTCCAACCCCCACACTAAACTCAGGTTCTGTCCAGCCTGGCCTTGAACACTGCCAGGGATGGAGCATTCACAACCTCCCTGGGCAACACATTCCAGTGCCTCACCACCCTTACAGTAAAGAACTTCTTCCTTATATGCAATCTAAACTTCCCCTGTTCAAGTTTTAGACTATTACCCCTTGTCCTATCACTACAGTCCCTAGCGAAGTGTCTCTTTCCAGCACCCTTGCAGGCCCCCTTCAGATACTGGAAGGCTGCCTTACAGCAGCCCTACACTGTTATCATCTAGCCTACATGTTCTTAGACCCTGAGAATATCACAGTAACTTATTTATACTAGGTGCTCTTATTAACTCTCTCCTCACCAGGTCTATACATTAAACTGTATGTCAAAGCAAGCCTTTCTTTTTTCCACAATCTTGAACAGTGTCATGTACTCTTCTTTGGAGCTAACTGGAACATATTCAGCTACAGTAATCTGTAACCCAATACTATGAAGTATAATGGAATACTACCAATAAATCAGCCGTTTTAAACAAGTCTCAGCTACAGCATGGAGCAACAGCTTTGATCCAGTATCACATTTCATCATGTGGTATTAAGTGCAGTGTAACCAAAATGCAAATATTTATAAAAGTAAAGAATGCAAGGGTTACAATGCTTTTGCTTCTACTTCATTTTTCTAGGTCCTCTCACTTTAATTAGTAAATGTTTTGAAGAACTCCACAAACATTTTGTCAAGGTACTTACACGGATGAAGTGACTGCACAGAGCAATTCCCAATAGAAGATTGGAAATTCGTATTTCTGCTTCAAAGGCTCACTGCCTTCAGTGTTAAGAGAAAGAAGTCTGCCCCTCTAAATACACAAATATCCACAGGTCAATTTATACAGCAATGTTCAATGCATAAGACTGAAGGATTATGTAATGCTGCCTTATTGCCCATTTTCACTAAAAACGATGACTCCCAGTACCACATATCGCTATATATAGCAAAACCGTGGTATTATGAAGCAGTGACAATATTTCATAGATTTTTTAATTAAATCTCTAGGTGTCAGCACTGACATACGACACAAATGTACAGATTAGTGAAGAGTGTTGAATGAAATGGCCTCAAGTGATTTCAAACTGAGCATAATTGTAAGCATATGAAACTCTCTCCAGGCACTGAAGAGACTTCACCTGGAGTTGGGTGCAGATTTCTATCACTCATATGCAACAAGTAATTAAAACAGAGATGAGACATACTGGCATCTACAGGGGAATCAAGAGTCTATCTGTCGGTGGCAGCTTCTACCAGCTTGGATTGTTTATCACAGCAAAACAGCCTTCAGGGATAGGACTGGGCTCTTTGTAAATACCAGAACACTAATGCCAAAAGATTAAGTAGAGTTTTTGACATTCAAGGATAATTCAGATCCTACAAAGAAATGCATACTAAGCAGGAAGAAGTTATGTCTGAAACTGGAAGGTTGCCTCAAAAGTTGTTCTCAAATGATGCTTCCAGCAGCAGCAAAAGGAGAAAAAAACCCCACCAAACTGAAATAACTTCTCAAAAGGATGCAAATGGGCTCATATGACATACTGTGATAGCAGATGACTAAACCTGATGATCCAGTCTTTCTGATCAAAATGCAGTCATGTGCTTAAATGGTTTCTTAAAAACCATTTAGGCCTTGAGGCCGTATCTTTGGGTGAAAACACACAAGCACATGGCTCTATTAATGTCAAACATATGCTGAGTCGTATCAGTTCAGGGTCTAGCATGTGATTTTCAATTATTTAAGACTCATGTACACTAATTATGAAACAGAAGTGGGAGCACACATTGATGAAGTGTGTTGAGGACAAATTTTTGATGACTGACAAGCTAAGTAGGCGCTCTGTTGAACCTGTTTCATAAACAATCAAGAATCAGTTGGGTTTGAGAAAGTTGAGGGGAATGTCAGCTGCAATGACCATTACATTGTGGGGTATAAAATCCTGAGTCAAGTGAGCAAAATAAATTATAAAAATTACAATCCTGGCCTTCAAGAAAGCAGATCATGGTTTATTCAGGGATCTGCTTGGCAGGACCCATAGAATACTGCCATGATGTTCAAGCAGGCCAAGTCCAAAATCCTGTATATGTGTCCAGGTGATGCCAGGCACAAATAGAGGCTGGGCAGAGAATAGGTTGAGAGCAGCCCTGAAGAGAAGGACTTGGGGGAGTGATGAAAAGCTCAACATGAGTTGGCAGTGTGTGCTCACAGCCCAGAAAGCCAACTGTTTTCTGGGCTGCATCAAAAGCAGCGTGACTCCACTCTCATACACCTGCAGTCCTGCATCCAGCTCTGGCACCCCCAACACAAGAGGGATGTGGACCTGTTGGAGTGAGTCCAGAGGAGGCCACAAAGATGTTCAGAGGGCTTGAGCACCTCTCCTATAGTGACAGGCAAAGAGTCGGGCTTGTTCAGCCTGTGAAAGAGAAGGCTCCAGAGACAGGGACACTGTGTCCAAATGGCTTTAGCGTATCTCCAAGGATGGAGATCCCATAACCTCCCAGGGCAATCCATGCTAGCTCTCAGCCACCCTCACAGTGAAAGTGTTTCTTAATGTTCAGACAGAACATCCTGTGTTTCAGTTTATATTCACTGCCTCTTGTTCTGTCACTGGGCACCACTGAAAAGACGCTGGCTCTGTTCATTTTGTACCCTCCCCTCAGGTATTAATATACATTGATGAGATCACCCTGAGCCCTCTCATCTCCAGGCTGAACAATCCAGCTCTCTCAGCCTTTCCTCATGTGACAGAAGCTACAGTCCCTGAATCATCTTAGTGGCCCTGGGGTTTCTGCAGGTGAATTTTAGCATTGATATATTGAAGCAAGTCCAGTGAAGGACCATGAGGCTGAAGCATGTCAATGAATGAAGAGTGGCTGAAAGACAAGGATTTGTTTAGCCATAAGACGGCTTTGCTGTCTTCAGCTACTTAATGGGAGTCCCTGTGGTACCTCCATCCTTGGAGAGTTGACAGAGCCCAGAGCAACCAGATCTAGTTGGGAAGCTAGAGCGATACTGAGTGATCCCTTCTAATGCAATATAAGTCAATGGCATCCAATAGTGAGTTTTTTCTATTTTTCAGCATTTCTACCAGAACATGTTTTACCAATTAGTAATAGAAGTCCTCGTCCAAGTGGTATTTTGTTTAAGTGTTTTTCTGCTACACTTTCCAAATTACAGGAATAGAAAAGAGCATCTATCACACTAAAAGTATGGCAAGAGAGTATCACCCATTATGAAAGAGATTAAGTACACATATCCTTTTATGGAGGAAGCAAAGAAGAAAATATTCGCAAGAACACTTGCCTGATTTGTTATCCCATTATGGAAAAAATGGCCTAACAATACTGCAAAGACTCAGTATATAAACAGATTATCATGTGAAAGAGTTGCAGACACTGCAACAGCTAATTGGCCCTGCATAAGCTACATAAGCATCTGGTTTACATAAATTATACTACCCTTACCCTGACACATGTAGGGCTCTCCCCTTTCTTACCATCACAGATGCTGAACTACACAAAAAGCACGTACTTCCCTTAAACAGTTTCTCAAACAGAAAGTAAGTGTTGAATAAAGCAAAACATAGCAGCTAAAAAGTTGGTTAGACTTTTGCAAGTGTTAATTCACCCAACCTAACTGATGAAAGTTAATTTGCATGTGATTCACACTGCAGAGATCACTACACAGAAGAATACAGATACCTAACTCTCTATTTATGGTTATGAAATACTAGTATTATAGCAACAACATCCATTACTTGATTTGCATTTAATTGTATAGATTGAGCTAGCTGATTTTCACTTGCAGGCAGAATATGTGAATACACTGTCAACTGTGGATACAGCTATAATTCACTTCACATACTCTACACAGGGAAACACAACAAAACAGATCTGAAATTGCTTGGACAGTAAATTAATATGCACTACGGAACAAACTGCTGTCATCAACCTGGAACCACCAGCCCAGAGGAAGCCTCAGAGGCACAACCTACCCTATGTGAAATTCAGTGGGTTTTGACTGTTTGATGGATCATGTACACAATGGTAAAAGCATGTCTAGACTAGCATCATATCTCAAAAAACCAAAAATGCTTTACTCAGATGTTTAATTCTGAAAAGATTTAAAAATACGTGCAATCAGCAGAGACTTATAGGCCACAAACCTCTGTGGGTGATGGGTTCAGATATCTATTAAACATCTGGTAACTTTCATTCTGTGGATCAGAACAGGCATGTAGTATTAACTGCTGGCCTGGGAGTTATGCTTTACTTTTGAAGAACTGGATGTGGCAAGCGACATTTCATTACACGTGAACACAAACCACTGCATCAGGGAAAGGTTTTGTTAAAAACGTTAGTTACTACAATAAGTGCAACCAACAAATTATATAACATTGGTGAACAATTTGTGCAATTTCAAAGGACAAAAAAACCCAGCATGTTTTGTTTAAAGGGAGCTCCTCATGGGGATATTGTCACTGTCCCAGGATACACTGGGATAGGCTACACGGAGCACTCTTCTTTCACTCCATTTAGTGTTCTGACTACAAATAACTGTTCAATCTCTTTCAACCACCAGACCTCTGACCAGTGCCTAGGTAACATCTCTCAAAAAAACAACAAAAGGAAAATCACAGAGGTATTTGGTCTTAGGTGTAACAAACATATGGATACTATTTAGCCATGAAACAATACCTTATTCAAGGTCAGTTCTCTCATAATCATCATAGGGATAGATTTGTATCACCTGAAAGACTGATTTTATTTCTGATTTTATCCTTTGTTCTTTGCCCTTGAAAATCCTCGTACTTCAAATCTTAACCATGAAGGTGTATTTTAAGAAAACAAAAAGAACAGACTATTTTTTTAATCCAGCCCTCCAGTTTTTCATAGTTGGATTTATGCTTTTTCAGATGGATTTATGGTTTTTCAATTTGGGGTAAAAAAAAAAAAAATAATGCATTAAAAAGTTTATTGTGTGCTTCAGTAAAGAAACAAGAACTACTGCAGCTGGAAAGCTCCCATTCCAAAGCAGGAAAACAAATGTGGCATCTTTTATCTGAACAGATGTGTTCCTAATGTATTTTGAATAAATACTTCCTACTTGAATTAAAAAAATCATAAATCATTGTATGTATTTTGTTTCTAGTATAAAATATTTCCAGTGTGAGAACAAGTGCTTGATTCTCTTCTTAAGAAGCACTACTAACTTTTTTTTATTAAATTCCTGTCACTTAGAATTCCCCAAGCCCAGTGAAAATGATAATGTTGGCGAAGTGTCAGGAAGCATAAATCAAAAGCAATACTTAAGACACAATTTGACTTAAACCTTTAGTATTTGCGGTGACACGTGACTAGAAAAAGATCTATATTGCTCCTGCAGGAAGGACAGTTCATAAATTGCCCTTATAAGCTTGAGCATGTTTCAAAAGAAAAACCCAAAGGAACAGAAAATAAGCATACCATTATGCAGAATGGTTTTCTGAAATTCCACTATTTAATGTATGCCACACTGAAGTAAATTTGTTGAAGGGAAAAGTGACCAGTCAATTGGGCTTTGCTCAGAATTAAAGAAAACTTGGAGAGCATGTCTTCCCTTGCACTACAGTGTCTTTGAGAATGAGCAAAGAAACACAGGTTTTGTTAGGTGAAAAACTTCTACTTTGTCCTGAATATTAGATATGATGTGATAAATCCTGAAAAGAAAAAGCTGGTAAGTGAAAATATATTTGATAAGGAACGGACTGAACTAAAATGTCTAGAATGACCCATAGACAATCGAATCATGAATGAATGCTGGATGGGCTTCTTTTGTAACCTGGGTAAAGAAGAAAAACAGTTAGTAAAAAGTTCCTTCTCTGAAACTTACTCAGATTTGTTTCAGTAAAAAGAATACTTTAATAATCAAGTACGCATTGCTTGAAATAACGCAGTTAAAAATAATCGAAGTACAAACCTTCCACTTCACTCAAGAAACAGGCAAACTTCTCTCCAACCTCAGAAAACAAAGCAGCGACAATTTAGGACACAATTTGAAATCAAGTTAATCTACAAGGATGTTTGTTTAATGACAAGATAGTGCATATGACTTCCCTATAATGGTGCAAATATGATTTCCCACATAAGCACAATGCAATTTGCATTATGAAAGATCATTCTTCATAAGGCCCAGCCTCAGCTATTAATTAAGAATTAAGAGGCTCACAGTGATGTTCCTTTGACTGAGCCAAGCTTTATCCCTTGTCTTCAAGATTTCTTCAGACGGCCAGTGTGCTTTCCAGGCAAATCACTTCCATGCACAACACTGTGCTTCATGCTCCAGAGCAGACTCAGAGCATACTTCATATTCTCCCAACTGCTAAAAAGAAGGCCCAAATCAGAGCAAATTAACAGCTCTCGATGAAAGCAAACAGGGACCCAGCACAAAGTACCATGCCATGCTACCTGCTCATGTTGACACTGCCACTAAAAACAAAACATCCATGAAAGCTATCTAAATTCTGTCTTCTGCTGAGAGAAAGGAGCATGGCTTGTACACTGCTTTTGTCCAGCCAGTGCATGCAAAGTATGTGCAGTTGGATTCAACTTCATGTGATATCACATTTTCCAATGTATTCATTACACTTGCAACATGACATTTCGGGCATTATCTTCTTTCTCTCAGCATCAGTAACAGCCTTATATACACTTCCTATCTAGGCATTTCCTCCTGCCCTTAGACACTTATTTACCCCATTGGCAACACCTTAGAAAAATGAAAAATGCCAACAGGAAAGGGAAGTCATTGAATGGATGGGTATGAGGTCTACTTTGTTTATAGTATGCTTCCCAACACCTTCCTTTCATTCTGAATTTGTATGCTTTTTAGAGAAAAAATAATCTTTAAAACGGGATTTATTTCCAAAGAACATCTTAATCACCCTGGTGAGTCCCTCGTGGAGCTGGAGCTATGTCCAACTGCATCTTCACTGGCAGCTGTCAGTAACCTACTGGGCAGGATGGTGCGGAGAAAGAATGAAAGTTCGGTCTTTGATGTACTAGAGGTGGTTTAGTCCTCTGATTGCCGTTTGATTAAAACCAAACCAAGTCCTTCATCCATGGTAAACAGTAACTATTGCTTCTGACAGGTTCCTAAACACAAGCAAAATAGAACGGGGACACGCACAACTACTTTGGCTGTGCTCCCTTCCCCCTCCCTATGCACAGCTCTATCTGCAGACCATGTGGCTGGGAGGCAGCCACAGCCGGTTCCAATTCCTACTTTCCCACTTTGCGCCCCTGCTCGCTGCCGGGGCTAAATCGAGCCAGGACCTGCCGCGGGCTTCCTCCCTCCCTCCCGCCCCCCCGCCGAGCCGTCCTCCCTCTCCCCCGCTCCCATCCGATCCTCCGGTCCCCCAGGGCACAGTGTGGGAAGTACGAATTTCCGCTGAGTTTTCCCGGCAAGTTTCGGAGCTCGTCTTTCTCCTGCTCCCCGCTCCGCCCGCTCCCTCCCCACCCACCGCTCCGCCTGCCCGCTCCGCCCGCCCCCTCCGCCCCTGGGAGAGCCGGCGGAGCAGCGGGCAGCCGCTCCGCGGACCGCCCCCCGCGGTACCACCGGCCCTGCGACAGCCGAACCGCAGCCCGCGAGGGGCGGCCGAGCCCGGGCGGCGGCAGCTGCAGTGCTCCCACCGCTCCGTGCCTCCGGCGAGCCCATGGTGCCGGACACCGCGACCTGCCGCCACCGCGCCTGCCTGCCCGGCACGGAGCTCAGCCCTGCGCGGAGCAGAGGAAGGGCCGATTAGCAGCCGCGGAGGAGGCGGGGGGGATGCCGGAGAAACACAAAGCCGGCGGGGGAAGCAGCCCACGGCTTGTCCCGGGATGGGGGTGCCGCGCTGGGTCCGCCTGATGGTGCTGCCGCGGGTGCTCTGGGGCTCCGTCCCCCTCTTGTTCCTGCTGCTGCCCGCGGCCGAGTCCATTTGCCCCGAGCCATGCGACTGCCAGCAACACCAGCACCTCCTCTGCACCAACCGGGGCCTGCGCTCCGTGCCCAAGGCTGCCGAGCCCCAGGATGTCCTCACCTACAGCCTCGGGGGCAACTTCATCGCCAACATCTCTGCCTTCGACTTCCACCGCCTGGCAGGGCTCCAGCGCCTGGACCTGCAGTACAACCGGATCCGCTCGCTGCATCCCAAGGCCTTTGAGCGCCTGGATCGGTTGGAGGAACTCTACTTGGGCAACAACCTGCTGCCGGCGCTGGCCCCTGGCACCCTCAGCGCCCTCGCTAAGCTGCGCATCCTCTACGTGAACGCAAATGAGATTGGCCGCCTCACTGCTGATTCCTTCTCCGGCCTCAGCAGCCTTGTCAAGCTGCGGCTGGATGGCAATGAGCTGGGCTCGCTGGGTGACTCCACTTTCTCAGGGCTGCCGAACTTACTCTACCTGCACCTGGAGTCCAACCGCATCCGCTGGCTGAGCCGTGGTGCCTTCACTGGCCTGGCTAAGCTGCGCTTCCTTGACCTCTCGGGGAACCAGCAAAGCTCCCTTCGCCACCCAGACATTTTCGGGCCGCTGCGCTCCCTCCACACCCTGCTGCTGGCCAGCAACAGCCTGCAGCAGCTCACAGGGGGGCTTTTCCAGCACCTGCCCGGCTTGGCGAAGCTCTCGCTCAGCAGCAACAGACTGGCTCATGTGGCCCCCGATGCCTTCACTGGCCTGGGCTCACTGAAGGAGCTGCGCCTGGAGGGAAACCTGCTGAGCCACCTGCCCGCTGCCCTGCTGGAGCCACTGACCAGCCTGGAGGCGCTGGATCTGAGCCGCAACGCGTTGACCTCCCTACATCCTGCCACCTTCGGCCACCTCGGCCGCCTGCGGGAGCTCAGCCTGCGAGACAACGCGCTGACCACCCTCCCCGGCGAGCTCTTTGCCTCCAACCCAGCCCTCTACCGCCTGGAGCTGGAGGGGAACTCCTGGAGCTGCGACTGCCGCCTCCGCGGCCTCAAGCACTGGCTGGGGGCCTGGCATTCCCAGGGCCGCCTGCTGACGGTCTTCGTGCAGTGCCGCCTGCCGCCCGCCCTGGCCGGCAAGTACCTCGACTACCTGCAGGACGCCCAGCTCCCACAGCCGCAGGACGGCGGATCCTGCCACGACGGTGCCTCTCCCTCCGCCGCGTCCCCGCCGCCGGCTGTCGAGGGACTCGGCAGCAACAGCAGCGGAGAGGGACTGCCCCGAGGGCCCCCGAGGCCACCGCCATCCGGCTCCACTGCTCGCCTGTTGGGGGCGCCCGAGGGACGGGCGGCCCCGCCGAGGGCCGCGGCGGAGGCAACCAGCCCCACGCCGCCGCTGCCCGCCCGCCCCTCGGCGTCCGGGCCGGCACCGCCCAGCGCTGCTTGGCCCCGCCGGGCAGGGAAGCCCCGCCCGGCGCCAGCTGCTGGGGTCCCACCGCTGGTGTCCGACCCGTGCGACTTCAACAAGCTGTTTCTCTGCAACCTGTCGGTGGAGACGGTGGGCTCCACTTCGGTGACAGTGCGCTGGGCCGTCCGACCGCACCGCAGCCCCCGCCTGCTGGGGCCGGCGCGGTTCCGCCTTCTGTTCGACCGCTTCGGGGCCGCCGTCAAGTTCCAGCGCTTCGTCTATCTGCCGGAGAGCGGGGAACTGGCCGCCACTCTGCGGGAGCTCCGCCCGGACACCCCCTACCTCGTCTGCGTCGAGGGCATCCTCGGCGGCCGCGTGTGCCCGGTGGCGCCGCGGGACCACTGCGTCGGGCTGGTCACCCTGCCCGAGAGCGGTGCGGCGGCGGCGGGCGGGTCCCGCGGCCCCGATCAGCAGCTCCTCACCCTGGTGCTGCTGGCGGTGAACGCGCTGCTGCTCTTCGCGGCACTCGCCGCCTGGGCCTCCCGCCTGCTGAGGAAGAAGGTGCTGGGGCGGCGGCGGCGGAAGGCAGCCCCCGTCCACGTGCGGCACCTCTACTCCACCCGCCGGCCCCTCCGCTCCATGGGCACCGGCGTCTCCAACGACTTCTCGGGCTTCCAGTCTCACCGGCCGCCCCGCGGCGCCGCCTGCGCCCTCAGCGAGGCCGACCTCATCGAGTTTCCCTGCGAGCGCTTCATGGACAGCAGCGGCGGTGGCGGAGGACGCCACGGTGACGACCATCTGCTACAGCGCTTCGCCGACTGAGCCCGCCCAGCTACCGCTCCCGGCGGGCCCCGGGCGGTGGCGGGCGGACAGGCGCACCGGGGGCAGGCGAGGCGAGGTGGCTCTCGGTCGGTGAGGGTCAGGCCCCACGGGACCGCTAGGGCTGATGCTGTGGTGAGGCGGGCTTGGTGGGTCAGCTCTGCGCGGATGGCACCGTTTTCTCAGAAATCGACACTAACCCGAGCAAAGCCTCGATTTACAGTAGCCATTCTTTGTCTTGAGGAGAGATAAACAGCGGGAGCGACCGCAGACAGCAGGTGATACCTGCTTATGTGGTCTTGGAGCCATAAATTTAAGTGTGCTTTTCTACAAGTGGATTTTCTCAGGCTGCAGTTGCAGCAAGTTGGAGGGAGCAGCCTGGTCCTGTGTGAAGATGCTTTGAACAGACCTTTCAAAGGCACTGGCCCTTCTCAATCAAAAATTGGACTGGGGGTCATCTTTGAATGTTACTGTTGAACTGTGTGTGACCAGTGAGTTATTTGGAGGCCTGGAAATGTACGATTTACTCTGGACTGTTTGAAGGCTGTGCTGGTTTAACTCCAAATGAATGTGAGGTGATTTAATGTGCGCGAGTGTGTTTTCATACCTTTTTGTAAACGAGAAACAATAATGCAACTGGTTAGTTTTGCAGGAATATATTGCTGACACCACTAGGAAAAACTAACAAGAGTTTTATAATATGTTTACAAATGGGCTATTTTTGAATTGGTTTTGAATAAATACTGCTTGGTACTTGTACACAGTAATGTGTGCTGTGGTTGTCTGGGTCCATGATGGTCAGTAAGTACATCAGTGACTCTCACATAATCCATCTTCATTTCTAAATGGGCAGATGCAGAGGTGAACTGTTGATGGATAAATAATATTGTTGCCTTCCTTCACAAACAATAATAGGTGAGAATATTTCAGGAATGTGAAATAGTCCTTATCCTAACAGGCAGTTCTCTCCTAGCCTTAGCCTACTAAAGTTAGAAGCTTTATGTACCTCACTGTGAAATAACATGTTTTGTATATTAATCTAGGTTCTGTGTTTTATGTAGTTGAGTGAGCAATGCTAAAGTTAAACCCTTATGCAGTAGTATATAATGTTTGAGTTGGGTTTGGTTTTAATTTGAAATTTGCTTTTGTTTTTAGAGCAGTGCTAATCATTTTATGGTCAGTTGCTCTTTACTTTCTTGGGACTTTTACTTCCCTAAATATTTACTTACAGAATGTGGTTCTGATACTATGAACTATGGTGGTTTAGTTTACATTAATAATTCTTTCAGTGTGGTCTAGAAATGAGCTAATTAAAGAGGTCCAAACTGGGGCTACACTTTAAATGCAAAAGTTTTAGATGGAGTTTGGTAAATTGTTGAGAGCATTGATAGTACTTCTGCTCCTTTGAATTTAATGTGCAACCTCAGATGAACTCGTGTGGAACTGAATAGCTTGAAGGAAGTTAGCAGGTTATGGAGAAGCTTGTCTCAGTGTCATGCATTCATTGCTGACTTGGAGTGTTCGTGACTACAAGTTGTTTATTACCATAATTGCAAGTAAGAAATTTGGTTGGTCTGGGAGGTTTTTTGTGTTTTGTTTTTAGTTTTGTTCTTTCTTTATTCCCTCCCTCCCTCCACACATTTTTTTCAGATGAACAAGTGTTTACAAAAGACACCATAGTAACTGGTACCTTCAATTGGAGTTTAGTGACTGAATGGAGAGACAAGACTTGGCATTTCTGCCACAGTTTTGTTCAGTCTTTAAATTCAAATGGGAGGAAAGGAGAGAGTGTAGAGATTGTTTGCCTTAATCTTTGTTTTAAATGGAGGGGAAAAAAAATGTATTGTTACTTGAGTCAGTAGCAAAAAGTCCTTAGGGATTTAATTTTGACAGGGAGTAGTTTTCATGAGTATCAGAGGCCAAACTGCTTTGTCAGTGTATAGATTAAAATTCATAACTCTTGTAATGGAATCAAAGCTGAATGAATTTAGGATCAGGTGTTATTTTTTGTTAATCTTAAATTTCTGTTCTTCTGGACACATGGGTGCTTGCTGGCCATTTATGACTGACTGTGGAATACACCACTGTTTGTTGTTAAAAATGCAGTGGGGGTTATTGAGTAAAGCTGTGTATCACACTAACATTAGCTCTATCACTGGATATTCTTCCAATGGGAGATGCATAGATGCTGTACATGGTTATAATCAATTATGTTAATAAATCCATTTGCTGAAAAGAAAAAATGGGTGTCTTAGATTATCTCATAACACATCACTCTTCAATTATAGCCTGGCTGTAACTTCTCCATATTACTAGCACTGCTGTTTCATAGGACTGTGGAGAGTGCCTCATCATTCATTCTCTCAGGTCTTTTCACCATACATTCCATTTTCTATTTCGGTCATAACATGTTTGGATAGTGCAAACAGTAAAATACTTAAAATGGTCTGTTCTGAAGCAGGTAGACCACTTGCAAGGTAGACTAATCTATTGCAAGATAGACTACTAAGGTGCCATTATGTCAGTGAACTAACAATCATTCATAAACAAAATAAGAAATAATGATTTTTTGGGGATAGTATCAATATTTTATGCTCACTGGAAGTTACACTTCTTAGGGCTTTTCAGTATTAGCAGGCTAATGATTTCAACATGTCCTATTGAGCATATATGTTTTGTTCCAGTTAAGAATTCACTGCTTATTTTTACGTTTATGCAAACATCTGGAGAATTACTAGAATGAAATAGAAATGGCTCTTTGTTCCAACCTATGAGAAGTAGACAACAACAACAAAAACATGGTTAATAGAATGATGTTGGTGACTTCCTAAAAGTCACAAGTTCTGTTCATCTTGGAATATTTAGGCTTTGTGTGGAGGTGTTACTTGCAGCTTTTTTTTGCAGGGGGTGAGCTATACTAGCAGGTGGTTGAAGAAAGAAATGTGACATTCAATGACTGAATGATATAAATACTACATGGCTCTATTTTTACCAATAATAAAGTATTTATGTATGTTTGTGTCATCTTTGAAGCAAGCTCCTTTCTAAAGAATGACTGTAAAACCAGGCCTTTCCAAATGGCTAAATCTGCCATCAATTTGTGCTCAAAATATTTGTCCTTCTAGCAGAAATAGAGTTTTACTGCCCTGTCATTTCCTGGAATCCATGCAGCTTGGGAAAGAGTGAACAGAGTGCTGTTCTGCAAAGTAAACACCAAGCATGTTATCTATCACAGACTGATTATCGCCAAAATACTGTCCCATCAAATTAAGTGGACTGTTGCTGGGGGGTCTGCAGAAGGTACAGGGACTTCCCTGGTGGCAGCACTGCTTGGTTCAGTAGCCTCTATCCACCTCCTGCTCTCCCTGCAATCTCTGACCCTTCACTACAGTCATCTGGCATAGTTGGTTGTGCAGCTGGAGGGTGAACTGCAGAATTGATCCCCCTGGAAAATAACCTTCCCTAGTACTTCCCCTCTCCCCTGTTTTTCAGCTAGCTCCCTTTCTTTGATTCTGTTCAACTCGCAAAAGTATTGCAAGTGGCAAAATGTGGGAGTGCAGTGCATAGACAGGGAAAAAGAGCCAAAGATTGGAAGCCCCTTAAACATGCTTAGGTAGCCTTGACACCCAGTTTGTCTGCAGCCTAAGAAAATCTAGACAATTCACATTAGAGAAAAAAGCTAAGTAGAGGATCTACCTTTACCAGAAAATTGTTAATGATCTGCAAAAGTGAAAATGCGTAAAACTTACCTGTAAGGTCCTAGAAATATTGATGTTACAGTATAGGGCTAAAGAGAAATAAGAGAACAGTGCTATAATGGTGCCACTAAAGGTGTACAGGTGCATGAAAAACCTCTGTTGAAAAGCACCGCTTGACTATCAGAGCCTGTGTTAACACAGTTGGATTTATAAAAATACTGGTTTCTTTATGCAGTGATATCTTTAGTTTTCATAATGCACTGCAAACACCACATTTTAAAATACAGTCATCATGTTATTATCGTCACAAGAAGGGACCTGGTAAATTGCATGTGGCTCTTGTGCCTTTTCCTTTCTGCTCTTTCCTGGGAAAGATTTGAAAAATGAGGAATTGGGAGGAAAAAAAGAGTCTACTGTTGCTCTATCAGGGTATCTATTTAACCATAAACTTAGATTTAGATTGTAGTGGATGAGTCCACAAAAACTCATTTGTTTCCATAACAGTATAAGTATTTGCAGAAAACTCCATCAGTGAGCAAGAGAAGTACTACTTCATCTCCAGAAACCTGGCTGCTCGCACTCATTTATGTTTCTTTGGCCACCAAGAGTGTGCATGTGTTGCATGAGGTTCACAAAGTGAAGCTTTGGTTTAAAAAATGGTTTTTAGAATCAGGTCAGCCAGATTATGTGTACACACTGATGCACTTGATTTTTCATCTGTGCAGCTCCTTTGAGACGAGTTGCTATATAAATATTGATCTATAATCTGATATTTGTTAAGTAGAAATGGGAAATAAATGTAAGGAAACCATGTGTGTGCTGGGCTTGCTCTTTTTGCTCCATGCTAAATATAGCATGGTTTTGACAGTCTGTTCAAATACTGCTGTTGTGTTTTTCTCCATAAAAAGTTGAGTTTCCTCAAGAGCATGCTTTAATTCCCATAGAAATTAAATTCCCATAGAAAAAGTCAATTATCTTTAAAAAAAGTATTTATCTTAATATTGTTATACATGAATTTATTTATATAGATGCTCCTTGATATGTTCTAAATAAATCTGTATCCAATTTGTTTTTTTTCAAACAAGGCCCTAAGAACTGAAATTAATAATATAGTGTTAATAAATGGCTGGAAGAAAACAGCCTAGAAATGTAATAGAGATGTTTACTGACGACGAAGAACCTGACACTTAAAGGATAATTTATGACTATTATCTCTGCCCAGAGAAGCTGTGCCTGCCCCATCCCTGGAAGTGTTCGAGGCCAGTTTAGACAGGGCTTTGAGCAACCTGGTCTAGTGCAAGGTGTCCATGCCCATGGCAGAGGGGTTGGAAGTAGATGATTTTTAAGGTCCCTTCCAACCATAGCCATTCTATGATTCTATGATTTTGTGACTTACAGTGTGATGTAGATCTTATTTGTTGTTGGATTTTTTGAAGGTACAGTTATTTTGAGTTCAGTAAATTATGCGTAATAGTTTTATGTTATGGAAATAAGCTGTTTGTCCAGGGATAGGGAGGTCATCACATACATATATCTTAAAAGCTGTAAAGTGCTACAAAGAAAATTAGTGTACAGTTAAAACTCTTAATTCTTACTAAACTATTATCTGTTGCTTTTTTTTCATTGCAATGTTAGTTTGAAGTTGCTGCCAGGTAGAGCATCTAACATGTTCTAACACATTACATGGTGTCTCTTGGCTTCAGATAGATAAGTAATCCTATTTCTTACTTTACCAAAGATTTTAATGTTCAGACAAACATATTCTCAAATCACATTCCTTTTTTTTTTTCCCAAAATTATTTCTTTTTTTTTTTTTTTTTTTTTTTTTTTTTTTTTTTTTTTTTTATTTTTTTTTTTTTTTTTTTTTTTTTTTTCTATTGGGGGGGGTTATTAAAATA
>NDXB01010147.1:276451-298584 GCA_002631895.1 Agapornis roseicollis
TTTTTTTTTTTTTTTGTATATTCAGGATTTCAAAATGCTTTACTGGTCTTGGGAGATCCACCCATGTGGAGGGTGTACCAAAAGAGAATCTGAACAAACATTGGAGCAATCTGTCTCTCAACATACACATACCACTTTGTAATGTAGCGAGTGCTCAGAGGATGTGAAGTGAGGAGGTTTTTCTTACCATTTTGTTAGAATGAGCAACCAACAGAACATTCACACAGGGCCACAGCTGTACCTTGGCAAACATATTACTGTAATATAGCACCTTATGCATCAGTCTGGTCTAGGGTCTAGTTCATTTTATTTTGCCATGTGAGCTGACAGAAAGGACTTGATTATGAGACCTGAATTTCAAGGATAAGGTTTTTGTGAAGTCCTTGGCAAAAAACCTGGTAGCCAGGGTTTCCCTCACTTAACTTCTCAAGTGTGCAGTTTATTTCATTATCATTCATCTAGTGTATGTTTGTTCAGTTCTAGTAAATATTTAGAAGTCATTTCAGTATTTGAAGAAAGCCTGGTTGTATGTAATAGGTAAAAATCATACACAGAAAGATGATGAGGCAAATTTTCTTTGAGAGACTGATTTATCTCATAAGTGACAAATACTTCAGGGATGTTGTAGGATTGTTCAGGAAAATAAATCTTAATGCCAATTTTAAGTCAGTAAAGGAATTCTCTTTCCTTGGAACATGAAGATAGGAAGGTTGTAACTAATTACATGACTCTTTAATTCCTTGCCAGTAGGAGCAAAGATTGCCATTATGTTAACAAATCATGTTACATGGGGATATGCATGTATTCTGTCTGGATACAGAAAAGTCCACTGAAATGATGTCTGTGCTGTCACTTTTAAAGAAATGGATTCACTGTTACACCACTGTAGTTCACCCTGAGGGTAAGAAAGATCTTTTTTAATATGCCCAAATCCAGTACAACCTTTAACTTCATCTGTCATTGTACCATTGCCATATCTATCATTGTACCGTTGATACTCATTTTCCTCCTATCTTGCTTCATATTTAAATGTTGAAGTTAAAATTCAGTTTAAATACTGATATTACTTAGCACTGTAGCAGCCTCTATCTGGCTACTGTAAACCAATTTGAAATAAGGGTGAATACTCAGTGGTGATACTCATCAGATGAAAGGTCAGAAATAACCTTACTCTAGAGGAACACACTCAGGAAAAGCATACTTTCAGAAAAAAAACCAAACCGGTAATTATTTGTTTTGTTTATAACTGAAGGATAACATGGTTTATTTGTCATTACTATGTTGTGATGCAAGTCTTGAACAAATACGCTGCAAGACAAGGATCATATGTTAGACTTACGAGACAATTTGTAGTGTTGTTGAGTACATACAGCAGATGTTTTAGCATGCAGCAACAGCTTTATCCTTCTGTTTTTACTCTGTGAGAGTGAAAAGATTTCAAGACTTTTAATGTAATTACCCTTTGATAATATATCTGTGTCAATGGAATTAACTGTATTGCAGAACTGTGCTCTAAGAGTCAGTGTTCATCTTGAAAAAGAAAAAGAACTATTTAGTTCTCAGATCTGATCAGCTTGGAGACATGAGCCAGAGTGTTAAATGGCATGGAAATGTCTGTCATCTAATAATTACTGAGGAGGCGGAATCCTTTGTGATCATTGTAGTAAATTGTTAACTCTGAAACTTAAAGATGCCAAACCAACACCAACTGTTTCATTGTTGATGATGTTACCATAAGGACCAAATTAACTCATTTTCCCCCAAACCAGACTTCTCCACTTCCTCTTGTTGCTTAAAAAGATCTACTTACTATTTAAAATATTTTGTCAATACCGTCAGTTTTTCTGATTCTTATCTCATTTTTTAAACTCTATATGAGGGAGTCTGTTTGGGTTTGGTTTATCAGGTTTGAAATAAGAGGTAACAGCTGTTTAAAATAGTCTGTTCTTAGAAAGAGAAGGAAGGAGTATATGAATGTTAAATAAATCCTGTTTAAACAAAAGTTATTTTATTCCAGAACAATTTGTGATTGGAATGATTCACTGGGATCCCACTGATACTATTCCACTGGCACAAAGGAAAGTGCAGAGACTTCTGGTTTTCCTGCCAGGATGTATCCCTAAGAACCTGAGACTGCAGAAGTCCAGTGGGAACTGAAGACATCCCTCACTTCCATTTCTGTGGCTCAAATGGAAAAGAGATTCAGGGTCATCATCTTTTTCACTAGAATGGCTAAAAACTTTATTTATTCTATAACATGTATATTAATCTAAGCTGATTTTTCAACTGGAGAGTTATAAATAGGTGTCACTCTAAAGGCAGCATCAAAAACCTGATGTTTTTGGAGGCAAAACTCCTTACTTTTCCTCTGTAAAACTGAAGTCAGCACAGACTGAAGTAACTGGCAGTTTGTTGAAGGTGTTAACAGCTCTTTGAGGTGTCTGTAATATGCAACTGAGCACACTTTATTCTGTTAAAATAGTATCTTGTATATCTTACTTATAATATGTCTTAGGCAAAAAATACTTCTGAATTGCAAACTGTTAGCTTGTCATGATACTGACCTACTTAGAGTTTGGATTCATTTGTTGCTTATATTTGCACTTGCAACTGCACCTGAGGCATTCCTGAACTTCAGTCTGATTGTATGTTTTTATTCAATCTGCTAAAGTCACCTACCATTCCAACTAGCACAGCTGTACCTGGAGAACTGCTGTCATTCACACTTACAGCTTTTTACTTTTAGCCTCTTTAATTATACTATGGTAGAAAAATCATCTTAATCTACAAGCTCCTAGGCCTTGAGATATGCAATTGCTTATGAAACAAGAGAAATAACAGTTTTCCCAGCCTCTCAAACACAGCCGAACTCTAACAACTAGAACAGGTTAGTTGGTTTTGGTGGTTGGTTTCTTTTTTTTTCTGCTGTAGTAAATAATGATTGATTAGAGCTTTGCAAATATACTGCAGCCACCAAAGGCTATCAGTGGAAGTAGCAGCAGGATCTGAATGTGTATGCACTAGAATAATCATTTGGCTGTTCAGACTGGGAACGCCACAAAATTTGGACATGTGCAAAACATTGCTAGAATTGATTTTATACTTTTAGGATTTAGCAGTTAATTTATTGTGTTGTGTTGTTTTGTTTTGTTTTGTTTTGTTTTGTTTTGTAAAGTGTTTGACTTCTGTTTTCCTTTTCCATCTGGGTAGAGGATTTTAGGTTAATACAGCAAAAGTGACTGCAATATGTGTTTAATAATGTTGAGCATCCAAAGTGTCTGAGAAGCTGCAAGTGCTTAGAAAATATGATGCCTTAGAAAACATGCAAAATACAGACTTCGAGAGGCATTCAAGTTCAACATTGTGGGGTTACAGGGATAGCTGTCCGTATTCATGCGTTATCATCCCTGTTTTTTCTCTTACCATGGTTATCTGCCTTTTGTTTCTCTTTGTGATCTGTGATTAAGTGTCAAGTTTTGTACCTCTTAGATTGTGTTGTTACCTGGTCACTGTAGTGACTCAGATTGTGTTTCTCTCTAGAGCAGCTAGTACATGTATTGTGCATTAGTTATGTAATATCAATGAAGTACAAGAGAAGAAGGATTATGGATTTAGAAAATGTGTTTCTTGCCTAAAGCTTTACCATTCAACTGATGATAATCCAGGCAGACAAGCCCAGTTATCTATAATTCGGTTTGATTCTTCAGAAAGACTGCTGCCTCTCTCCTGAGAGGGGACGAGCTGTCAAACTTCTCCTGTTCTGTGTTCATGATCTTTCCAGTTTGCTTGAAACTAGTTTCCTTAGTTTCTTTACAGAAGGAGGTAAAATCCTGACATATGGGCCAGCAGTAGAGCTTTTATCACCTGTGTATATTTTCGCATCAAAGAGTTTGTGTAGCTGCCTGTTGTTTAGTACCCTTTGGACTAAAGCAGTTAGAATCTAACAAGAACAGTCAGAAACCAAATTTTTATTCATTAATCTGAATATTCAAACCAAGAGTAATTCATACTTTATACAGAGGAATTCCACATCTGGCATAATTCTTCTCAAAGGCACTAATCTTGTTTTAGGCAACCTTGTCTTTCTGATTCCCAAGGAACTGCCCTGCAGAGAGATCCCTTTCTCTTGTACCACCCCTCTGTGCACTGCTGGGATTAGCCTGTATTTTTCAAAAGCCTTCTGAGGTTTTTTTTTGCTTCTTGTTTTGCTTGTTTCCTGCTGTATAGCAGGTCCCATCCATGCTCCATCTTTCTTTGCCCTGTTAGTTTTTTAAACACCAGGATTATGGAAACTGGGTCATTGCAGCAGAGCTGCTGAAACTGATATTATGGCCTCTGAGTGTTTTGAAGTCAGGAGTTAGAATCAATGTCTTAGCTGCTTAATTCTAATGCTGAAACATTTTAAACAATCTTTGTTTCATAATTACTCTGCCCTTTTTTGTGTCCTCAAATTCACAGTTTAGTCTTCTAAAAAAGTGTTTTTCTGATTCATCTTTTCCATGTAAAGTCATTATGCCTGACCCATAAATATAAACTTCCAAGAAGTAAACACTTTGCATCTGGAAAGGTCAGAATGGCATATATTTTCCTGAGGGGACAGAAGCCCTCTCAACATATCCAGGAAGACTTTGTTAGCCATCCATTTAAAATTAGATAAAGTTAATTATAATTTTGCAAAAAGGGTTATTTTGGAAAACAGCAAGCATGTAACTATAAGGAAGAAGTTCTTTACTATGAGGGTGGTGAGCCACTGGAAGAGGTGGTCCAAAGAAATTGTGGATGCCCCATTCCTGGCAGTGTTCAAGGCCAGGTTGGATGGGGCTTGGAGCAACCTGGTCTAGTGGAAGATGTCCCTGCCCATGGTAGGGGATTGGAGCCGGATGAAGTTTAATGTCCCTTCCAACACAAGCCATCCTATGATTCTAAAACTATGTTATATATTATTAACAAATTTAGACCACAGGATTATAGCATAAAGCCAAAGTTGTTTACTAGTTCTCCAGATTAAATTGTTATTCCCAGAACTATTTGTTTTATCAGTGTAAATATCAGTTCCAAACTGGTGTAGCACAATGGATCCCAAGGCAGACGACTTTTGGCTACTTTCAGTGGATCCGCACCAGACCTGAACATCAGCCAATCTTTCTGTTTTCCTGCTTCTGCTGCAAAAATTAGCCATAGATATTAACTATTGGAGGTCTATTTAAACAAGAGTCTGATTAAACAAATAAATTATTGATCTCTTTTACAAAGCCAAATTATCTTATCATTTGTGACATAGTGTGTGAAAACAATTAATTTCTGGAAAACAGTCATCTGTGATTTGGCTACGCCCATTATACTTCTTGGAATATCACTTGGAAAATGAAGCTACCAAAAGGAAACATCTGTTTGTATCTAAAGACCCAAACATTTCTGAAGTTTAGCAACATGCATTCTTTCTGGGGCTGCCACCTATTATACTCAGCTCTAGAGCAAATACCAAAAGGATACTTGAGGTGACCTTTTGTATCAGATTAAACAAAATGAGAAAGCACTTGGCAATCAGATTTCCTCTGCTAGGCCATGGGAAACAGCAGAGCAGAGGAACTGATACAGTAAAAACATATTAATTCAATCTCATTTTCTTTAGAAGAATCCAGCATTGAAAAGAACAACTAACAGTGAAAAACCTGAGGTCACTGTAATTTGGCACCCCTTGAAGTCAGTCTAGATTCTCCTGACAACAGCTGGCCTAAGCTGCAATAAAACAGGAGGAGATGAAGAAAAACAAAGGACTAGAAAACATTATGTGAGAAAAGGTTTTCTTTCAAAAGCTACTTCTTAGAAAGAAAATATCCCCAATGGACTGCAGTTTTGGTATCAGTATTCCTGTTGCATGTTAGTGCACACTGGTTTTGAGTACTTTTTCTACATATGTTTTTAAAACTGTGTGCATTCTAGGGTTCCCTGTGCTTGTGTAAATTGGTGGCTCCCTTGTTTGTTGGTGTGCTGAGCAAAGCTGGGGTGAGGAAAACAAACTGCAGTTTCCCAGTGAGGTTAAGCTAGCACAAATCAGAATGCTGTTAAAATAACAGTCCTTGTTGCTGGTGAATGGTCATCCCTTCCATCTGTCCATGTAGCACAGGCTGGGTAATAGCATAGTATACGTGTAATAGGTAGTATATAGGGGGTATATATTGCTGCTCCTTGCTGCAAGATCATTGGATTGTTTATTTGCACCTTTGAATGGCAATGCATGAGTAATAGGAGTAGTCAGCTGTACTAAGCAAATGATAGATCTATGATCCAAGGACATGCTACTCTGAAAGGTGAACAGATAAAGCTGTCATTAGAGAAGGGAGGATAAATGCAAATGTTTAACTGTTGTCATGATTAAGATTATGCAGTACGTCTATATGCCAAGGAGCTACTTCAGCAGGATCTATTTTAGACCTTCAGTGCACCAGGGGGTAGTTTGGTTTGGTTTGCTCAAACTGATTGTTCAATATCACAGGCAATTCTCTAACTGTTGCAGCCTACCTCCAGCGCGCCTCGCTCCTTGCTGCTGCTGCTTTCTATCCACAGCAGTTCCTTGTGCTCTAAGCTTGGAGTCCTTCCCTGTGTGCAAGCACTCAACCCCTGCAGGCTTCTCCTAACTGGATAGGACACAAAGAACATCCTTCCTCAGCCTTCCAGAGGGGAGCAGCTGCAAGGAGAGTGGGAAGGCATGAGGAAATAGAAGTTTCCACCAGAGCCATGTGGGCAAGAAGCCCAGAAGACAAACTGCAGCTTCAAGACCAGTTGTGTAGCCAGTAGGCAGGGATGGGAAAAAATCAGAAAGGGAGATTTTGCCTGGGGACAGAACTGCACTGATGACATGCATCAGGGCCAAACAAGGGCTTGGTGGGGAAAAAAGGTTGCAGTGTGCAGAACCTTTGACTGGGTTATAAAAATTCAAGGCCAGAAGTGGTCTTAGTATTCTTTGGGCCTGCTGGATCATTCCACTTTTTCATCCCTAACAGCCAAGAGATAGAACTCTGGGCTTCAGTTTTTTCAGAAAGGAATATGAGTGTTTCAACACTCTCCCACCCACAACCTCCCTTCCCCATCTGCACACTGAATAGTCACAGATCACTGGTGACAGAAGTTTCCCTGGAAAAAAAAAGGCCCATCTATAGTCTGCTGTAGGGTGTTGCTACCTCTATCAGCAGAGTCTTATTGTTTAGCTGTAAGCAGGTCTAAAAGCAGCTGAAATAGGATCACAGACCCTTCCTGGCTCTGAGGGAGCTGGAAGGGAGGCACCACAGCCAAGCTCCACCTTTGCCAAATAGCATCGCTGCTGCTCCATTTCTCCCTGCACGTATTGCAGTACATCGCACTCACTCTGCCAGGTACCTGGCATGAGGCTTACAGCTGTGGGTTGATGCTGTTGAATCAGAAGTAACAGCAAATGCCACATTTCTTGGAAATAAAAATAATTTCTTTAAGAGCTTCTAAAAGTCATTGGAAACTTGCACTGCTGAATGAGTTGTATGTGTGAGATCCCATCAGGTCAACCTATGGTGTTGGATGGATGCTGCTGTATAATTTTTAGCAACTGTAGGTGCACTTTGCATGCAGATGCTCTTATAAGAGAGCTGGTGATGTGTGGGCAGGTATACAGTATTAACCTCACTTAGCCACAAAAGAGGGAGGTAATTGAGTCCTGTAGGTGCTTTTCCAGTGTGAATGGGATTGTCTTCCTCTGCTCTCACTTGGAGGCCCCATGCAGGGTGTTCAGGGGTATAAAGCAGTTCCCCACCATAACTGACCTGCCTAGCCTGGTAGAAAAGCTCTTCGGGGATAATTTGGCCTCTGGAGAAAGAGTTTGCTAGACTAAGAGTTCAAATGGTGATGGTGTGCATCCCTGGAGAACCTGAAGGGCTCAGCTGTGGGAAGAGTTCAAGGCACACAGTTATTTATGCATCCATTTAAACAGTTGGGATACTCACTGAAGGCATTATGCAGACTTTTTGCATCTAACTGTCCTCCTTGAGCCTCCCATCTTTTCTACTCAGTGCCAGAGATCAGTCAGAGATAAAAAGCCCTGTAGACTCTGTAGGGCCAGAGAAGCTGACTGAAAGCGATGGCTGTAATGGATGCCCAGAATAGCTGTATTTTTGGAATGAGGGAGAGAAGGGGACACAAACATGCGTTTCTTAAAATGTAATCCTTAAGAACTTTGTCTTTGTATCTTTATTTATCTATTTATTCTTTTATTCTCTCTCTTTCCTTCATTTCTTATATTCACCCATTTTTCTGTATTTTCCTTCTACTTTTAACTCCCTGCTACTGATATTGTTCCCACACATCTGTTAGAGCTCTCATAGTGTTCCTTGTAGCTGAGTGTTCTTTACCCTTTTATGTTGTATTACGGAAAAAAAAACATATTAATTATATTTTGAAGATACCCAACATCTCTGCTGACAGATTTTCTCATGGTAACTTTGACCCGTTTCCTCAGCACAGCTTCTCTCTTCTTCCTCCATAGAAAATGTGAGCCTTATAAATCAACTCATTTACGCCCCTTGAAAAGTCTCATTTCAAGCATGCTTCCACACAAGCTCATCCTTGGGGATGCACAATTAACCTCCGCAGAATTTTGATGTTGTCACACATAATTACAGAGTTGATACAGTAGGATTATAAACAAGTTAGTCATTGATTTGATAATGTATGTGTTTTTACATACATTGTAATGATACAAATTGAATGATACAAAAAACCTTGGTGTATGTACTCTCTGCCTGAGTTGCCAAGCAGCCTGCAATGTCCACGCCTCCAGGCCTTTTCCCACTATACATGTTTCCTCCTAAAAACTGTGGAGCATTTCTATGGCAGCTACTTTTTCTTTGACCCTTTCCTCCCTGTTTTACTTTGATCCTTTCTCCCAATATGAAAGCACACTTATCTCTTTCTTTCCCTTACCCAAACATCCTCATTTGATTTGGTGAATGAGTTTATATGTCTCCTTCATAAAATTTGGAAGTATATTTATTCTGAAATTAGTAATTTTCAGTCTTCAACCACTTTCATGGACATAGAAAAGAAGTTCCTTTATTAGGTTTCAAGCTCCCTGCTGCTTGAGGCATATCCAGTTCAGTAGATGATATTTGTTTTAAAGACTGAATGTAGACTCCTGTGTGGCAAAGTTGCTCAGATATTGAATGCTGTTCCATAATTTAGTCATAACTTTAACTAGAATAGATTTCCACAAGTTATTTCAACAGGAAAACATTTTAAAATGTTAACATGCCTGAGATCCTTAGGGCTTACCTACCCTCATGGGTTGTGTTGAAAGGAAGCTGCTTTCAATAAATGGTAACACACCTCAGCTAGTTTGAAGTTGTTGGTTCTTCTGGGTTTTCACTGTTAACTAGGCAGATGAATTCTGGGGAAAAAGTGGAAGGAAAGTCCTGCTTTTAAACTGCTTTGGTAGTTAAATACGTATTTGGGAATGTATCTACTTGTTAGGATATGTAAACAGCATTGCCTGCATGTCTGTTTGAGTACCCACATACTAGTCATCACATCAGATCCCTTCAGCTCCCTTCTTTAGCTGTCAGCGCAAGCTGAAAGCCTAATGGCCCTTCTGATGAGAAGGGACACTGCCTTCAGGACTTATCTCCCCACTTAATTATGTTGTTTCCATGACAATAATTATTTTGTTACTTCCTGACCCAGTTTTTTGCTAGCACCTAAACAGCATCATCACCTCTTTCAAAGTACTTAGAGAAACCTGATAGTTTTCACCATGTTTTTTATCAGCAAAATTTTGCTAATAAGTAACATCTGACTGACTTTGTCAACCTAAAGAAGTTAAATTAGTGAAAAGTTGACTTCAAAACTATCTAGACACAGTCAGAAACAGTCTACACATGGTCTGGGTCAACTGGCTCTATAAAGTTGAGCATGGGGGTTGGACCAGATGACCTCAGAGGTCTACTCCAATCTCACCTCTTCACCTTATGTGATTCTGAAACTTTCAGCCATATCCATTTGAATTATTTAAGTAGTAACTGAAGCTATTTTCTCCCAAACTACAAGAAGAACTGCTAGTTGAAGACATACAGTTTTTCTCCCCTGATCACATACACTGGAGTGAGTATATGTGCTGCTAAAGTTCATTAAGTGAAAAACAGATACATCCATTGTCTAGACACTCCAGATGTTTAGCAATAGTGGGGTTGGTAAATTGTTGTTTTGTAGCTTGTTTTTTGTTTTTGTTTTCATTTTTTTTTCCCAGAATGAAAATGCCATCTTCATAGTCTTTGGTGGATTTTAGCTTTATAACTTTTAAACCTGTTCAGATCACTTTCAGCTAACAACATGTGGTAAATTAAAGCATTCTTCCTGTCTATCTACTGTCCATAAACAGTCACTGTTTTGTCCATACAACACCTGAAACAATTCAGTAGATTTTTATTATGATTATCTTTCATCTTCTTTGTCAGTGAATTTGAGGACTGACCATCATTTTGTTATTCAAATATTATAGCTAAACCCATGGTCAGTATTATAAATAGACACCTAATTAACGCGGAAATGTCTGATCAGGTGGCCCCACCTTTGTAATTACTACTTCCTCCTTGGAGTAATCTTATCATCACGACAATTACAATCACCTTTGTTGAAAACACAAGTGCATAGACAATGACTGACACTCGGTCACATCCAATTTAGAAGTCACCAGAGTAATTGCCAGCAATTTACCCAGCTGCAGTCATCTGTGCTTTCAATTTAATATTTTTTGGCATCAATTCTCCCTGTAGTTTCACTTTGATCAGTGTCTGGGAAGAAGAAGTAAACAGTGATAGCACTGATCTGCACTTGCAGTTACACTTCTTTGTTTTGGAGGAGGGGTTTGCAGAAATACTGAAGAGAATACAAAAATGGCTTTCATTTACATTTTCCCCATGCCCCTTTAGAACCCCCTCACAATGAATAAAATACTCACTCTTTATTTTGTCCTCCCTGGAGCCTGGACCACCATAAAGAAGCCTCACCAACACTGTCAATTCCAGTCATACAGAATTTGCAAGCATTTGCAAAACAATGGATTTGGTGTTCATTTCCATTTACTTTCACTAGTTCAAATTGTACTGGTTTCCATTTAAAAAATTCCCTTAAAAATTCCACTTAAAAACTTTAAAAGAGAGACCAAAAAAGAAATACCTGTTGCAAAAATGTGGTGGATCAACACTTACGTAAAGCTGTAAATCTGAAACGCTGTCATGAAAATCAGACCGTAAGAATCACCCCTAGATATAGTGCTAGAGAAAGGAAGTGGCTTGGGTTTTCAGGGGAGGCAGGTCTTAGATGCAAATTTTAGTGTTAAATTCCTGATCAGAAATGCAGACTATAATCATAGTGTATGTGATTTTCTGGCTTGGTATAACGGGTTTTGGATAGTTTAGACAGTCTCTCCACATGTTGTAGACTTCAGAATCAGGTCCCTGAGTTGTAGATAGTGCTTCTCTTCCTGTTAACCATCTGATGAGGCATATTTGGTTGTATAAAAATGTTTGTGAATAACAAGTTCTGTAAATGGAAAGCAAAAACAGTGACCAAGCTACACATGATAAAAAAAAAACAACCAACGTGTTCAAGGGAATTAAGCTTCTAAAGTATTTTTACATGTGCATTTGTGCTACAGTTAAGAAAATCTAGCTGTCTTGAAAAATCATGTTCAAACATAAAACATTTGAGGTAATTTAATAGTTGGCACTTAAGTAACTGCAATTTGATGTTCAATTCAAACCAGATGCTTATTTTTTTGCAAGAAGTCTATTCTGTTGTCAGGGGAGAGAAAAAGCATTGAAGGTTATGGAGCAGGCATTTGTTACTGCAGTTGATTAGAACAAATTACCAAGAGCTGCACTTCACATTTGAAAGACTGAGGCGTTTATGATCTCAGGCCCAAACAATTAAAGAAAACAAAAATAAAGGGATTGAAAATATACATACTGTGAGCATTTAAATTGCAAGAATGTTGCGGATCCCAAACAGCTGGATCCCATTTGAACTCAAAAAGTTTAATGGCATAAGCCTGCACATCTTCTTTTCCACTTCTGAGGATCATCTGCCAGATGGAGAAGCCCCCCTCTCATTTCCTTGTACTATACAATTGTGTTACAGAATAAAATGACTCGATGTGCTGGAGCAGAACCAGTACTTTAAAACCAAGGAAAGATGTATAGCTCTTGGAGAAGATCATTTTGATGTAAAGGAAACAAAGGTAATAAAAAAATCCAGCTTCGGTAGTTAAATGCTTGCAGGAAAGTTATTTGATTTGGGTACCAAGCAAACTGATAATGTTGATGTAGTGGGGAGTGGGATGCATTAGTGAGATCATGTTTTAAGATCATGGAATCTTAAAATGTGCCCCAAAGTTATTTCCTACTCATCATTTTGAAGGCTAGGTCTCCTGTTGCTATGTTAATTGGACACTGTATAATGGCTCCGCTGTACATTGTCCAAACTTATTACTTTAAAATAAATTCAGTAAGGAAACAAATAAGGCAAGACAACTTGCCCAAGACAGTAGTGATCCAGCACTAGGGCTGAAAGAAATCAACAGCTATGAGACCTTGGTCTAATAGGAACTGCAATTTAATGCTCTTCAGACTCTTGCTTCTGTCTCCAGTCACACACAGGGTCTTCAGAGACTGTCTGTGGTGTGTTAAGGAATGTGCAATTCCTGTCTGATGTCATAAAAGTTTGCTTCCCAGGAAGACACTGATTCTGCTGTCTGTGGGACCCTTCATGCACATGAAAAGAGAAGAAGAATTGCTTTTTGACATGTAATTTAACATTGCTAATTAAATAAAGATATCCACAGTGCACTGAGTAGCATTAATTACAGCCCTTTTTGCAGAGAGTGCATGTGTAGGGAGGGAATCACACAGAAGCCAAATCACATAAATGAGTTTTAAGTACATGTCCTGGAACTCGACAAACTCCCGCTCTAATTGCAGCTTAAAAAGTCCAGCTGCTGACCCTGCGCACTTCGGGGGGAGTAACTGAAAAAGTCTTTGGACCAAGCTTAAATTGCAGGCAGGGGCTGTATGAGACAACTTGGCTTTCAGACAGCCAGCTTCCCTTAAATGCAACTCACAATCTCAATGTCCAGAGATGAAGGGGAAGCCAAGATCAGTGAGATGGTCGCAGGGTTTCTGTGCTTCTTCTGCCTTAGTTTACCAGAAGCAGCACAGCAGTGACTCAGCAGTGGACAAACAAATGCATTCTGCAGTAGAACAAAAGCACATATGGGTTATCTTCAGCTGTAATGCTGAATATCAGCCCTGAAGCTTAAGCATGCACAGCATGAGCAGTTGGTGCTTTAAGCATCAGCTAACTGACCTATGCTGAAACATAGGTGTAGTTAATGGATCAAGATAGCAAGGTCACAGAGCTGCTGTAACAGATCATTACAACAGTTCACAGGCTGCTAATCCAGCATCTCACTGTTGCTAAACAAACCACTCCTTATATAGTTCATGGTTTTGGTTTTGTTTTGCTCTGTTTTTTTTCCCAAGTGTGCTGCTTCTTTCTGACAAAATTCACCCCTCATTTGAGCCACAGTGTGGTCAAGCTCATAGAAATGGCTTATTGCTCCAGCAGTGTGAAAGTATTACATGTGATTTTGAGACAAATGTCCTCAGCCTGTTGAATTTTTAAAGTCACTTTGGTAAGAACCAACAACACATCGTTACAAGCTGTAGTAAGACTCATGGGCCTCTTTTAGAGGGCTTGAAAGGAGGTACATTACCTGCATGCTTAGCTTCTCCAGTCATTCTAGAATATTTTTTTATTCAGTTTACAAGTAGAAAGGTGCCTTTGGTAACTGCTGGTCCCAAGCTCCAGCTGCATTCGAGATAAACTTGTGTCCTTCCAGCTAATCTATCACTAGTAGTAAAATTTCTGCAAGCTGAAAGATAGCTGTGGAGCCCTATTGACCCTACTGGGTCCAAGCACAGCTTACTCAGTATTTCTGCTTGCAAATGTGACATTGACACCATCTGCTTATAAGTGGCAGTGAGCTGTGTGTCCAGACAGCAGTGGAGGAAATAACTGAAGGTATTGCTGATTGGCTTGGTAAGAGATGTACTTTCTGAAGAAGTTTTTTTGAGATTTTGTATGTGACTAGGAAGATTTTAGAACAGTGCCAATTATGTGTGTTAAGATACTGAGGTTGAAAAAATGTAAATAAAAGCATATGTGTCTACATTTCTGTGTATTTCACTGGGACTACCATATGAGAACATCTTCGTTTATGGGATTCCAGATGATACTTGTTTCTAGAAAAATTCTCTTTTTTAACTGGGAAGAAGAATGTCTCAGCTGTGCTGGGACCACCAAAGGTGCATGGAAGCAGCAGTACCTGTACATTGCCATGCTCTGCCCTCTCAAGAGGAGCTAGAGCTTACAGAGATGGCGATTAAGCATCTGCAGGGTATCATAAAATCATAGAATGATTTGGGTTGGAAGGGACTTTAAAGCTCATCCAGTTCCAGCCCTCTGCCATGGACAGGGACACCTTCCACTAGAGCAGGTTGCTCAAAGCACTGTACAACCTGGCCTTGCAGCCACAGCTTCTCTGGGCACCCTGTGCCAGCACCTCAGCACCCTCACAGGGAAGATTTTTTTCTTTATATCTAATCTAAATCTTCCCTCTTTCACTTTAAAGCCATTCCCCTTGTCCTGTCACTCCATGTGCTTGTAAAAGCCCCTCACCAGATTTCTTGCAGTCTACTTTTAGCTACTGGAAGGCTACTATCAGGCCTCCCTGGAGCCAACCCCAGCTTTCTGAACCTGTCTTCATAGGAGAGGTGCTCCAGCTCTTTAAACATACAGCCCTTTAAAAACACAGCTGCGGCTGTAGTAAATTACGGATTCCAGAAAACCGTGTGGTTTGCATGGTCTACAAAAGGCGACCGGCCTCCGACTCAGCTCGGCTTCCCACCGCAGACAGCTAGTACCACCTAATGGTCCTGAGGATTATTACAGGTTGTCAAAGGACCTGCCTTACAGCTCGTAAAAATGCCATGGTTTTCTTGTAGTGGAAGAGGTGGCGAGAAACGAGGCCAATAGTATCTATAAAGAACTGCTCTGAGCTCACTGCTGTAAAATGCCTTTCCCGGCGCTGGGAGCAAGAAAGCAGTAAAGGATCACAAAAGTACGGGGTATTACTTTCTTCGGATGCAAATTAACTGCTCATGCTTGAGGTCTTCCTAGTCCCATACAAACCCAGCCACTTTATTTTATTTTATTTAAGCAAGACCTTCATTGCAATCTAAACCATTTCAGACTCGAACTGAAGATGCAGAGTCTGGAGGGTGCCAGAGAAGCCACCTGAGATCTTTGCATGGCAGCGGGGTGGTGCCTTAGATGATCTAATGAGGTTTTTCCATCTCTAACTTCCAGCAGCCTTATGATTTAATATTTTTAAATATGAGAACTTATTCATGGCCCCAGTGTGTCACTATGGATGTGTGCAGGCAGGTAGGGTTCTGGAAGACACTGTGCTTTTCACTAGGCTTTTAGTTCAGGCTTTTAGCAGACCAGGTCCTGAAATATTTTAAAATGAGCCATGGTGTTATAGTTTAACTTTCTAGTTTGGCAATTTAAAATCAAAGCTCAACCAACCAACCAAAAACAAGGTAAGGAAGAGCAGAGTTCATCTACTACACCAGAACAGAAGACACCTGTGAACAACATCTCTTTTAAATACAGGACTGCTGATCTGAAATTGTTATGTGTTGAACATAATAGTTTATGTTTAAGTATGCAATTAACAATAACCTGTTCCTTTCAATATTCCAAAGTCTATTGATTCCCCTAAGAATGGCAATAATATCCTTTGGTTTTGCTGATATGTTCGTGCTTTTGTGCTATAGTCAAGCGATGCTCGTTTTAGAGCTTGGATTGGTATTTTAGCAGCTGACCACAGGGGAGCTTGAAGCTTACAGGGGACTTACAACAGTGCTGAAGAATTCTTCACCAGGACTAATCTAACCAGACAACTGGTAAGAAATTTCCTTAAAACCTACTTTCTTGTTACTCTTGTAGGTTTTTTGGTCTTACTACAGTATTACTAATCCATGTGGAGTTATCCTGTTCAGCCTTTAAAGAGCTGGGAACTAAGAATGTGGAAACAGGTGAGTCTCTACTTATTTTTATTCTGCTCTTTTTGGAGCTACATGTCCATCTGCAAGCTGTGTAACAAATCGCTATGAAGGCCAGCAAATTACATTGAAATTTCATAATTTTACTGTTTGGGTATTTTTTCCCCTTTGAGATTGCTAGCTCACAATAATTCACAGCTGGATTATTTTCTTGGTCCTTTTTTTCCAAGTGGGAAAGGATCTCTCTTGCAATTTCCAGTTAATATTTCACCTGTTACTGTAGATCAATCTTTCCCCCTTTCTGTTCCTTCATTGTTTATTTGTGGTTTAGCTCCTTCCTCATCTGCACCACCTTGTGCCACCAATATCTGTGGAGGAGAGAGATCTGGGAACTGAGTTAGTTGATGAATAAAACATGAAAAAACGTGTGGCTTTCAGCTGTATCTGTTCCATAGAGCCACCTTCACATGAGAGAGATGGTGAAGGCAAGTGGCACATAGAGGCATGAGGTAGGGAAACATCTGTCTGCAGCAGGATGGTCTAAGGCAGATACTGAATCACACTCTGCCTTAAAATATATACAGGACAGGTTTTCATCCAAAAAAGAAATCTTTTGGGTCTCCCTTTCATGCTAATTTCCATGCCAAAAACCCTTATTCAAACTTCATCCTTACAACTCTTTATATCTTTAATGTCTCCCATCACCCCTTTGTACATCTGCTTTAACTGTGTACTGGGGTCATAAACTCCAGTACCCTCTCAAGTCCTCTTTGTGTTGCTTTTAAATAAGTCCTTTGTATATTCATTTATAAATGCTTATTTTGGTAACTATGTGCAAATAAGATTACCCAGTTCCTCACTTCAGTGATGGAAATAAGATTGATGGCACTAAATGTCAACAATGACAGCCAGGCTAGGGAAGCTGCTGTGAGAGGTCCCTGTGAAATTTCTTTTAACTTTGATGAGAACAGAGCCTGGGACTAAAATGGGTGATGCTGATGGCAAGGACTGCTATCCCTGGAAAGGGATAACCCCTTGTGGGTGAGCAAGTGAGGGCAGCTTTGTGCAACAGTTATCATAAAATGAATATTCCCTTCTTCTCACAATAAATGCCCTGGGGCTTGATTCTTGTTATTTTTTAAGAGAATTTTTTTCCTGCTCACCCAGATATTATTATTCTCATTGGTTTTAGCTGAACCATTTGGGCCAGCTAGAGCTGCAGGATTTGTCTTTTTGGCAAGTACAATGCACATTTAATAACATGACAGAATTTTAAGGCACTTCACAGATGTTAGTGAAGCCTCCTGCCACCTTTATGGAGTTAATGGGTGTGATAACTTGGGAAAGGGTGGGGAACAAGGACCACGGCTGAAGTTTATTATTGCAGAAGTGTCCTTCCATAGTCCTTCCTAAGAAGCCACCTCCCTGCTTTTGCTGTGTCCTGTTCAGGTCACCCATGTCCTTCTCTGTTCACCTCCCACATCTGCCTGCTTGCTCTCCCAGACCTGCCCTTAGTGGTGGCTGGATGGTGGCAGTGTGGATGATGCAGGTGTCTCCTGCCACAGAGTCAAACTGTCTTCAATTTAAGGATAATGAAATATGATAGATCTGGGTCAACAGGCCATGCCATTGACTAAATTAGTAGTTATAAATGTTTACTGGGGGGGTGAATGATGCCTGTTGTTATAAGTAACAGTTGTTGCTGAAACACTTTAAACTGTGAAAACATTTTTTCATTGCTTAAGTTTACTGTATTCTGTTTTTCCATTGTTTACACTTGCAAATATATTATTTGGATTTATTTTAACTCCTTTTTCAGGTCATCTCACAGAATGATACAGTGTTGCTGAGACATGAAAGTCTTTTCATGCACTGCTTTCTGGAGAGATCTATTTTGTTTTACTTTCTAACTTGGAAACATTTCCTTGGAGTATGGGTTTAGACTGGCTTCAATTTTATGGAAATAAATGTTTTGTGGGTAAATTTAACTGGTTAGTTTTTCTTTAAAATAATTCTCACCAATCCCAGCCCGGTGAAACTTTCTTGAGGGGGTTTATTGATTGCCCAGGAATCATAATCCAGGCTTGTGCTTATATGTGACAGACTCATTAGGCTAATTATGCTGTCTTAGTTTTTTGTTTAGTGTGATCTTTGTTAATTGGATGGATTCATTTGGTGCTGTTTTCTATTACCATTACAGTCCTTGTTATGAGTACCATAACTGTACTTGCTTTGTAGACTCTGGGTAATAATTCCATGCTTTCCCTCTCTGACATGTTTTTTCTGCGTTTTTCTTTTTGACATGGCTGGGCATTTCTATCCCTTTCTCACAGGTTGGTTATTACGATTATTACCAAGGATGTGTTGACATGGCAAATAAATCAAATTCCTGGCTGAGGCAAATGGTCAGAAACAACACATTTAGAGACCCTATGCCTCTCCCACTTTTAGTTTCCCCAAAGAACAGAAAGGACATAAAGACATCATAAATATCCTTACTAATACTTAAATATTAAAACCAGGAAGAAGCACATAATATATCAGTTTTGAAATGACAACTAGCGCAAAAACAGTGAAAGATGCAAACCTGTTCCCATTGTAGAGCTTATGATTTAATAGCCTGTGTCCTGCTTGACAAGAAGGGAAAGTGTGAGAATCCTGCATCAGCAAGCATTGGATGACTTGCCTCTGTCATTAGAGTTAGCCTCTGAGGACAGGCTTAACCTCAGAAGTGTGAATTCTAATATACCATCCAAAGTTATCATCATTAACGATGATTTATCCACATGAATATTCGGCTCATTTTTGACTCCTGCTAAGTTCGTGGCCTTGACAGCTTCCCATTGCAGTGAATGCTGAAGCCTGTTTGCACATCATACATAAAGGTATTTTCTTCAGCCAGCTCAGAGTTTTGTCAACACTTAACTTTGACTGAATACCTCCTTCAGTTCATATTATGAAAGAGATTAGGAACTTTTCTTTAGCTTCTCTTCTGTGAATAATGCATTCTTTTATTTACCTTCCCAATGTCTCTTTTTTCACTTTTCTTCTAAGATGTTTCCTCAGCACTAAGTCCTGATTCTCTTGCAATTCTAGTACATGAGGCTTTTTTGGTTTAATTCAGATATAGAAGCCAAATCTGTTACCCTCTGACACTGATCAACAGTAGATGCATGGGGGAGAGTTTTGGGTAAAGAAAACGTGAAGTGATGCTTCTCTGACAGACTCTCCTAGCTTGCAGTTTGTTTTGCTGAGGAACTGACTGGACCCAAAATGGTGTAGATTTTTCTCTATAAATTTGAACTCCAAAATGACATAGGTAACTGTGGACACAGCACAGTCCTATGACTTAAGAATATATTGAATGAGAAAGTATTTCCTTTTGCTTATCTGAACTTGCAACTTGCTTGTATCTTTATATGGCTTCTAGTTTTTGGATTAGAAGACAATGAATGATCTTTCTTTCCTTATTTACCTTATTCATGTCACTGATGATTCAATTAGCCTGCAGCATAACACCCTGCAGTCAGGTCTAGAGAATCTGCCTCAGTATTCATCCCTTTATGACAGATATACCTGAGTATTGACCACCAGTTTCCTTTTCCACACCTTTTCTAGGTCTTTTGTTATTTCTCAGATAGGGCAGAATCAGAACTGCACAGTTATATGCATTTTGTAGGTGTTCTGGCGTGTTCTCCCTTTTATTCTTTCCCCATTTCCTACTATTTTATGTAGTATGATCTGCCTTTCTTAACTGATACACTTTCATACAGCTATTTAAACTTCAAATTATGTCTCCTGGGTACTCATGAATTGTTCAGAAGCCTCCACCATGTACATAATATATAAGTGATATCTGGTTTTCCTGCTCTCGGGAGAAACCTTCCCTCTTGCTCAGTGACAGTTTAGCTTCTTCTCAAGTTTTTGGTGAGAGACCTTATCTAATGTCTTTCAAAAATTCAGGGAAGCAATCAATTGTAGCTGCCTTGTCCATGGGTTGGCTGGTTTCCTTAATGAACCCTAATATATTTCAGAGGTATCAGAAACTTTTCTTTCCTATTCCCTGTGGAATTATTCAGCTGATAAAAATTTTCCTTAACATTGCTTTATTGCATCTACCACTGAAGCTTTCTGCATACTTCCTCAAGCCACAGAATTGACACCTTATAGAATACTCTGTGGATGCACTCTGTATGGCTGTTGACTGGGAAAGTCAGTTTTCTCCTTCTCCTTTAGAACGAGATGAGTTCCCCTCCTACTTTATTCTCTACTTCAGAGTCTTGTTCAGGTCTTCTTCAGAGTGTATCCCAGAAAACTGCCTTTGAATTCAACTCGTAAGTGTCCTATTACTAGAATTCCCATAGTATTATGGATGTTGTTGCTGTATGAAGCAGATATATATACCCACAGAGGCATATTAGTTTGAAAGCAGAAGGTAATACCAAGCAGAACAGTCTATAGTTGAGTTTAAACCAAAGAGAGCTTTCTTCTGCTAATTAGATTTTTTTTTTGAATGGACAGTTGAAGTCATGTTGGTGAAATCTGGATGGGTGTCCCAGAGCAATGAGGCAAAATGAAGTACAAGTGAAAGTTGGCCATGGTCAGCAAGGTCAGGGGAGCAGCTATTTTCATGCTGCATGAGGCTTCTACAACAAAGAGGCTGTGACATCCTTTAAGCTATTTATACTGAAAAATTTTCTTGGTTTGGTTTCATAACTTAGCTGCCCCTTTTCTCTATGAAATTCTTTTTTGCTGTCTGCACAATCCCAACACTTGAGCCCCATAAAATGGCCATGTTTCATGTGATAGTGGAAGAGGTATGAGAGCTAAGGGACATCTAAAAGAATTACAGCAGGTTAGTGTAAAACCCAGGAATTCCTCAGACAACGTTTTGGCACTGGGGAAGATTATGTAATTTACCCAGGGGTTGGATTTAGCTTTAGCAATTCTCATTGTTTCCATTTGCTTCAATCTTCAGAGGAGAAACTATGGTTATATATCACCAGATTAATTCTCACACTTTTCTGAGAAAAAGGATCTAACTGGGTAGAACAAACCCAGGCATTTAGTGTCTTTCCCTCCTCAAGCCTGCAGCTAACCTTTGTGAGTTCATGTTTGCGCGCAAAATGTTCAACAAAAATATGTGAGCTGTCTCCAGACTTTCTGGGCCATTTAGGATGAATAACTGTAGCTATTCTCGGAAAAAACCTTGTGGCATGGCCAATGTAGACCTCTAAACGTCCATCAGCAGGCAAGATTGTTTGAATGCTGTCAATGGGATTCTGTGTGGGCAAGGGGGGCTGCCACACTGAGCCCTTTGTGGGACCCAGGCCTTCCCCCTCTTGCAGGATCAGATCTATTTGAGGACCAGGCACTTAACGCAATCTAGTTTGCAGGAGGTAATGAGTAACCTCTCATCCTGCTCTTTAAGACCCCCTTTAGAATATGCGGTTTCTGAAGTTTCAGTGTAATGTTTGGAGGGGTTGGGGAGAGGAATATCCATAATCAGTTGCCCAAGTGTTATTTTTATCAAGTGTTAGGAGGACTGGGGGAAGGAATGCTATGAACCTAAGTTTGGTCTCTTCACCAGGCTAATCCACACAAGTGTGAGGGGAAAGGTACTAATATGCATCTTGCATATGCTTTGGAGGGAAAAGAAAAAGACTTCATATTTTAACCTCCATCCTGTCACACTCATTAGTTTCTGTACTTCAAATGCTTATGGAAGAACAGCTAGAGTTGTCTGGAGATATGCAGATAAGCTATGTTCACAAATAATAACAATAATTTATTTAAAAAAAATCAAATCTCTCTTTTTCTGAGTGATGGAGAGACACTGAATCTTTAATTTCCTCCCTTGAACCAGGCTATAAATCCCTTGAATGAGAGTTTCTTTACACAAAGAAACACAGCACAAAGATACTACCAAAAAAAAAAAAAAAAAAAAAAAAAGGGGAAAAAATTCAGGCCAAATTTCCTCCTCCC